>CM030361.1:307845223-308112723 GCA_017893485.1 Hemerocallis citrina
GGTGAGCTGAGATTTTTATCGTGAGCTGAGATTCTCAGTCATTCGATTGCGATTCGATGGTCAAGATTTGATCCGACCATCAACTGATATGTTGAAGGGCAAAATAGTCATTTCGCAGCTTCTTTCTTTCTCAGATTCATATATATATACTAACTCATATAGAGTTAGTCTATTATGAGATGGACTTATTTAGGGCTTGTAGGTATTTAGTTGAAAAATTCAGAACCTGAGATGATGTGGATTTGGGTGTTACGGTTGTGTTTGATTACTTGAAATTATGAAACTTGATGGAAGCCGAGCTCCGAGAAGAGGGGTTTGGTGTTTGTTCTGAAGTTTGGATTTTGGTGGGTTTTGAGTATGGTGAAAACTGCTTATCGAGGTTGGAGAGATCGGAACGATATTTACAAATTGGAAAGAAGGGTTTAGGATGTTTTTTAAAACTATTTGAAACTTGAGTTTCATGGTTGCAAGTGGTTTCGATGGTTCTTATGTACCCAAACATAGCTTGTATCTAAAACAATGCTTTTAAATTTGTAGAAACTGCCTTTTGTTGTGTGTGTTGGTATAGGTGATGATGACAATCACTACTTTGATTTATACTTGATTTATTAGTAGGCAGTGATGAAAAGTTTATGCATGATTTTGTTTATTCATGATTTCTCGGTAATTGGTATACAGAATTTTTTTGGTGGTGTTCAGCTTCATGTTCAGTTTCTGTTGTTCTGAGCCGGGGCGCCGAAAATTTTTGGCGGTGTTTAGCTTTTTGTTAAGTTTCTGTTGTTCTGAGCTTACACATTTTGAACTTCATGTTCAAATTCTCTTGTACTGAGCTTACACATTTTGAGCTTCATGTTCAGTTTTTCGTGGTGTTATTCTGAGCCTACAGATTTTTGCATGTCTTGTTGTTGTTCTGAGCCTACAAATTATTTTGCTGTTGTTGTTGTTCTGAGCCTACAGTTTTCTTTGCTATTGTTGTTGTTCTGAGCGTATAGATTTTTTTGCTGAATTTTTTTTTTGTTGTTCAAATACTTGTCTATCCTGAATTTGATGGATACTACCCAGTTCATCAAAAGTGGTATGTGATTATATCTCCAAGTCAAAAGTTTACCTGCAATTCATTATAATACATATATTTATGTACTTGCTTCTTTATTTTTTGGTGAATCACTTTGTTCAGGAATTCAAGAGGAAGAACAAGAAGGATGTTAGTGGAGAACCCGAGAGCCTTGAGAACATTCTCTTCGACTGCCCATTTTTGACCCATTGAGAATGTTTCGACTGCCAGGAAGTTTAAATGTCTTTTAGTATGTTGGTCATGTATGGATTGTAAGGGGAATAATGGAAGTTGAAAGTTAAAACTAGTTTGTGGTTACAAATCTGTTTTTAGTCCTTTTGTATAATCTTCATTTGGTTTCCAATGTTTTCGGCAATTGGTGTACACATTGGTTGGTAGTTGGTGGTGTTCAGTTTATGTTGTTCTGAGCTTACACATTTTGATCTTCATGTTCAGTTTCTGTTGTTCTGAGTTTACACATTTTGAACTTTATGTTCAGTTTATGTTGTTCTGAGCTTACACATTTTGAACTTCATGTTCAATTTATGTTGTTCTGAGCTTACACATTTTGAACTTCATGTTCAGTTTATGTTGTTCTGAGCGTACACATTTTGAACTTTATGTTCAGTTTATGTTGTTCTGAGCATACACATTTTGAACTTCATGTTCAATTTATGTTGTTCTGAGCTTACACATTTTGAACTTCATGTTCAGTTTATGTTGTTCCGAGCGTACACATTTTGAACTTTATGTTCAGTTTATGTTGTTCTGAGCTTACACATTTTGAACTTCATGTTCAGTTTCTGTTGTTCTGAGCTTACACATTTTGAACTTCATGCTCAGATTTATGTTTTTATGAGCTTACACATTTTGAACTTCATGTTCAGTTTATACACATTTTGAACTTTATGTTCAGTTTATGTTGTTCTGAGCTTACACATTTTGAACTTCATGTTCAGTTTTTGTTGTTCTGAGCTTACACATTTTGAACTTCATGCTCAGATTATGTTGTTCTGAGCTTACACATCCTCAACCAAGCCCAATAACAGAACACGAGAAATTAATATGTTAAATATACAAGTACAACAAAAACTTTACAAGAAGCATAAGTATACAAATTTTACAAATACATACAAGTAGTATATATTTTACAAATTCTACATCAAAAACTTTTACAAAAACTATACAAGTACAAATTTTACAAATATACAAGTATTCATCATACCACAAGTACATCAAAAACTTTACAAATTTAGCAACTATACAACTTTTATCACCAAATATACAAGCTTTTTGCTCCAAATGTCAACTGCTATCGAGTAGTGAGTAGCACCAAGAAGCACTTCAAGTTGAAATCAACCTGAAATCAAAATTAAACAGAGCTCATTCAGCCTGGAAACAACAAAATATTTATTTAAAAAATATAGTAGGCTCAGAACACAAAATATCATTCACCAATTATAGTAGGCTCTGAACAGAAATTATTTAGATCATTAAGTTAAAAACACAATTGTAATCACAAACCGTTTTAACTTTCAGCTTCCATTATTTCCATTACAATCCATACATGACGAATACAGTAAAACACATTTAAACCTCCTAGCAAAAAACTGATTGACACCAGACTAAACAAATTCAAACATGAAGAGGATAAGAACAACACCACCAAAAACTGAACATGAAGCTTAGAAAAACAGAAAATTGAACAACAAAAACTGAACATGAAGTTCAAAATGTGTAAGCTCAGAACAACAAAAACTGAACACCACCAACCACCAAACAAATATATTTTTTGCATCTCCACCTCTTCTCACGATCAATCGATCTCCTCTCATAATAGACTTACTCATGTATATATATAGATTAAAAAAATCAATAGGCTCAGAACACACTATTCAAAACTAGGGCTGCATTGGGGTGCCGTGCCAACTAGAATATGATAGATAAATAATCAAACATAAATACAACAAGCTGAAAAAATTATTTAGATCATAAAGAGTTAGCTACAAAACAAACAATCAATCATAAAGCTCAGATAGGATTATTTCATCACTAATCACTTCACTAAATCTTTAATTAAATCATAAAAGAATCATAGTGTGCAACTTCATAAACATAATCCATCTCATCATCACTTTTAAAAAATAAGGGAAAATTGCTTGCTACTAATGCAAAACAAACTATTCAAGTATACTCAAAGTCAAATTTTGGAAAATTCAAGTATCGAGAGCTGAGATTCTCAACCGTTCGATTGCGATCCAATGGTCCAGATTTGATCCGACCATCAACTGATATGTTGAAGGGGAAAACAGTCATTTCTATGCTCAGATCTTTCTCATCTGAGCTACTCCCTCCCGTTCTCTCTCTCTCTCTCTCTCCTTGACGAATCCGAAAAAAACTCAGCTCTCCCGAAAAAACAGTCATTTGAAGTAACAATCGTAAAGCTCAAACATGATTGTTTCATCACTAGTCACTCCTATTAATCATTAATTCATAGTGTGCAACTTCAGAAACATAATCCATCTCATCATCACTTATAACCAATGAGGAAAAATAAAGCTCAGATAGGATTAATTCATCACTAGTCACTCCTGCAAATCATTAAATAAATGATTCATAGTGTGCAACTTCAGAAACATAATCCATCTCTCATCACTTGTAAAACTAGAATCCAAGTCCTCCAACGAGGAAGCAAACTGACAATCACATGAATATAACAGACCAGTAGACTACTATAGCATAATAAAGTCATGGTTAACAGTAAACCAAATATAAAATAGAATGTTACTGATTTGTTTCACACCGTGAACCACCACCAATCGAACTATCAACAATCAAACCTAAAATATAGAAAGACCAAACCCCAAAATGGATAAATGGGATTCGAATACTTCCCTGACATATTGTAGCTGATTATCTTGTTCCACACACTATTCTTGAGATGCAAACATTACCTGACAAATTAATTTTCAAAGCAAGCAATTAATTTACAAAATAAGAGATTTGAAAAAAAAAAAAATTGGAAAAAAAAAGTTCACAAAATTATACCTGATTCGAAGATGTCGGGGTGGAGAAGAAAGGTGGAGTTAGGGTTTCGAATGGGTGGGTTTCGATAGCAACCAAACCCATCAATGGACCAAAATCAAAAACCAAAAACCCTAGCTTCGAAAGAGATAGAGAGACTGGGAGAGATGAGCGATGCATCGAAGAGAAAGAGAGATCACGATCAGGTAGGTTTCGATAGCAGCCAAACCCCTCAAAACCCCAACACTCCATTTGCCATTAAAATGGACCCAAATCAAAAACCCTAGCATCGAAATGCTCAGGAACTGAGATGGGCGACGCATCGAAGAGAGAGAGAGAACGGGAGACATACAGCGATGCATCGAAGCAAGAGAGAGAACGGGTGAGATGGGCCTTCGAAGCTAGGGTTTTTGATTGGGGCGGGGGGATTTCTTCGGATTCGTGAAAGGAGAGAAAGAGAGAGAATGGGAGAGAATAGCTCAGATGAGAAAGAGGAGAGCTGAGAAATGACTATTTTGCCCTTCAACATATCAATTGATATCCGGATCAAATCTTGACCATCGGATCGCAATCGAACGGCTGAGAATCTTAGCTCTCGTTAAGAATCTCAGCTTCCCAGCTCTTAATAGACTTACTATATATATATATATATATATATATGGAGCCTTTCAGTTGAGAACTAATTTTGGTGAGAACTCACGAAGTAGACCCCCCATGAAAAATCCGAACCGACCATCTCGTTCTACATGCCTTAGATAGCATAACATAAAGAATTCAAATAATTTGAAGTTCGTTTGCTCATCCATCAAATGGAGTAGAATTTTCAGCCATACAATTTTGCGATGATGTAAATCATGGGAAAATGAACTTCAAATTACGTGATTTCTTTATGTTATGCTATCTAAGGCATGTAGAATGAGATGGCTGGTTCGGATTTTTCATGGAGAGTGTACTCCTTGAGTTCTCACGGAGTTCTCACCAAATTAGTTCTCAACCGAATGGCCACACACACACACACACACACACACACACACACACACACACATATATATATAGGGAAAGGATCGGTTGAGCACTACTCTAGTGCTCACCGCGTGAATACTAGGCCTTCGGGCGTTCATATCGAAAATCCGAACCGTTCACATTGATCTACACATCTAAATTAGTCTAAATATGTAAAATCAAATCATTTGAAATTCATTTGCCCATCCATCATGTGACTGTAAAAACAATGGTTTTCAGCCATACAATTTTGTAACACTTCAATGAATGGGCAAATGAATTTCAAATGATTTGATTTTACATATTTAGACTAATTTAGATGTATAGATCAATGTGAATGGTTCGGATTTACGATATGAACGCCCGAAGGCCTAGTGTTCACGCGGTGAGCACTAGAGTAGTGCTCAACCGATCCTTTCCCTATATATATATACACACACACACACACACACACACACACACACACACACACACACACACACACACACACAGAGAGAGAGAGAGAGAGAGAGAATTGAATAAATAAAAGAGTTGTTTTGGGGGAGATTTGAATTTAAGTTTTGGGGGAAAACTTTTAGGGGGGATAATGTGTTTTGTGAGGTTAAATCTGGGCCTTTGATTTTGGGGGGATTGGATGAGAGCCACTTGATAGTTTTCTTTGTGTTTTATTATATATATATATATATATATATATATATATATATATATATATATATATATATATATATAGAGAGAGAGAGAGAGAGAGAGAAAGAGAGAGAGAGAGAGAATAATTAAATAAATAAATAAAGGAGTTGTTTTGGGAGGGATTTGAATTTGAATTTTGCGAGGAAATATGTGTTTTGTGAGGTTAGATCTGGGCCATTGATTTTGGGTGGATTGAATGAGAGACACTTGATAGATTTCTTTGTGTTTTATTATATACTAGATTTGTCCGTGGGTACGTGCCTAGGTTACGTCTTCAGAACGATACAGTATATGAAAAGCCTTGTAAACAGTAAATCAACAATTATGTTGCTTAAGTTTGAATGGTATGACAATAATTAGTTGTAAATAATAGCCCATGTTTCCGTAAAAGCCCAGGATTTGAATTTAAGTTTTGAGGGAAAACTTTTATGAGGGAAAACTTTTAGCGGAAAAATTTGTTTTGTGAGGTTAGATCTGGGCCTTTAATTTTGGGGAGATTGAAGGAGAGCCACTTGATAGCTGATATGGCTGAAAATGGGGTTAAATCGGAATCGTCCAAACGGAACACGAATCTCGAAGTACAGGGGTAAAACGGTAATTTCACCAACCAAAGGGTCCAAACTGGGTGTCGGGTCTTCACCTCAAGAACCCAATAACCCACGAATAGATCCACCTCAAAGTGGGTGCGGGTTTTAACCCGTTATGCACCCATTCCGCCGGGATAAAATCAAGGTCCCTGATTAACCTTAACTAACGGCCCTGATTCACATCCCTCCTACCACTGGGAGCCAGAGATTAAATTCCTTAACTGATTAGGGGGAATATACCTTATCAGATTACTTTCCTTATCTGATCACAAGGAATATTACTTATCTAATCACGGGGATTACATTCCTAATCCAGTCCCTAAGACGCCTATAAATACCCCCCATCCATCTCCATTGCGAGGTAATCAACCCTTCGCCAGTTTTTACGCTCTTTCATAGTCTGCCAGATTACTGACTTGAGCGTCGGAGGGTGCGTCGCCGGGAACAACCCCGGTGTCTCGCACTTTTTGCAGGTGCACGGTAGGAACGGCGATCGAGGCCCGACTGAACAGGTACGCAGGTTTTCCTATTCAGTTTCCCCAAGAATCCACAAGTTCTATTTGCTTGCCCCCACACCAAATTTAGCGGCAACAGATTGGCGCCGTCTGTGGGAAACTAACGAATAGGGACCTCTCCTCTTCCCGGTGAACAGGTTTCCTCTGCCATGCCGCCTCGCAAAGTTAGATCTAGGGGCTCCAACCGAGTGCCCAACCCCGACCAGCAAGAAGTCCTTCCTGATCCCGCTCAGCAACAAGGGCAACTCCCTCCTACCATGGAAGAGCCGCTCCAACGGAACCCTCCACCTCCTGATCCAAAGGGGCCTAACCCCCAGAAACAGCCTCTTCACCAAGAGAACATCTCCATCCACACCGCCTCCAGTGCCTCCATGGCCTCCCATCATCCCCGAGCCTCTGGTCGCCACAATGCCCCTCCCAAACGCCCGGAAGATGATGACCTTCGTCGCCATCTGGATGAAAAGTGGGCTCGGGGGGAAGCCTCCCGCCAGCGAGAGCAATCCCCCCGACACCGAGAGCACAGGAGGTCCCCCGTCCGAAGAGGGAGAAAGGACTCCCCCGATCACTATCGAAGGAGGCATTCTCCAGCAGGTCGGCAACAGCCTAGGAACAATGAGGCACCCATCACCCGTGCCGAGTTCCAACAATTCCAAGCAATGGTACAACAGGCCCTCAACCTCCGTCAGAACCCCATTGAGCCGAGGGCCCCATCCCCTCCCCCGGTTCGGAGCCCTCGCCAGCGGTCCCCTTCTCCTCGACCCGCTCCTACCAACTCCAGGCGCACACCAAGTCCTCGTCGTTCTCGAAGCTACCATCGCCGCAGCCCTCGCTCTCCCTCATACGAAGACGAGTCTCGGGGCTCGGCAGATCACCGTCGGAGAGATGACACCATGAACCGCCGTCTAAACGAGGTGGAGAAGCTCTTGGGACAGATGAACCGGGAAGAGGAGCTTAGGGGGAGGACACTACGTCCTAGCCGACCCCCATTCTCCCGGACCATAGTAGATGCCCCTGTTCCGTTCGGCTTCAAACCTCCCCAGTTCGAGAACTACACTGGGGAGACCGATCCCGTTGACCACATCGAAAGTTTTAAAACTTTGATGCTCCTCCATCAAGCTTCCGATGCCCTCCTCTGCAAAACATTCCCTGCAACTCTCAAAGGCCCAGCTCGAGAATGGTAATCTCGCCTTGCCCCGGCATCGATATTCTCCTTCGAACAGTTCGAAACCCTGTTCATCACCCATTTCGTCAGCAGCCGAAGGGCCGAGAAGACCAGCATCTCACTATTGCACCTCCGTCAGCAGAAGGGGGAGAAATTGAGGGACTACGTGAAGAGGTTCACAGCTGAAGCGAGAACCATCGCGTCCCTCGACCAGTCCGTCGCTACCGCGGCGTTCCAATCCAATATCCTCAATTCCAACCTCCGCTCCTCCCTCGCCAAGAAACCGCCGCACGACTTTTCTGACCTCCTCCTCCGCACTGAGAAATACATCCGAGCTGAAGAGGCCGAGGAACAGCCCAACTGGGAAGGAACCGCCTCCGGGTCTAAGAGGAAAGGAACGGAAGAAGAGGGAACAAAAAAGTTCCAGAAGGATAATGCTGGCCAGCGCCGGCCTCCCCCTAGATTCGAGAAGTTCACTCCCCTCACCACAAACATTTCCACCATTTTCATGGAAGTCGAAAAAGAAGGGGTCTTGCCTCCTGCTCCGAAGATGAACACCCCTGCTAAGAGAAGAGATAGAGAGAAATGGTGCCGCTATCACCGGGACCATGGGCACGACACCAACGATTGCCGTGCGCTAAGAAACGAGATTGAGGCCCTTATCCAGAGAGGGCAGTTGGCAAAGTTCGTGAGAAAGGACCAAGCCGAACTTCCTCCCCAGCCTCGGGGGGCTAACAAACGTCCGGAACGAGAAGAGACGCCAGAGTTTGAGGAAGAACGAGTCCTCCACCTCATCCACGGGGGTCCAATGGGGGGCTCCTCAAACTCTTCTCGGAAAGCTTTTATTAGAGAGGTAAACTCGGTCCGAACCACCCCTCCTCCTAAAGGCCTCGGAGTGCCCGTCACCTTCTCCGATGAAGATCTCGAGGGCGTCCGCACCCCTCATTGTGACGCACTCGTCATCAGCCTTCACATGGCCAATTTCAAAGTCGAGAGGATCTTAGTGGATAACGGTAGCTCCGTCAACATCCTCTTCCTCGACGCCTTCAAGGGGCTGAAGCTCTCCCGAGACAGACTCAAGCCCGCCGGCTACACGCTCCATGGGTTCACGGGAGTACCGGTAACGATTGAAGGGGTAATCACCCTCGATGTCACGGCCGGCAAAACTCCTACTACCCGCACGGAGTCGATGGATTTCATGGTCATAGATGTCCCAGCGGCCTACAACGTTATTTTGGGTCGGCCCGGCCTAGCCGCCCTTGAAGCCGTCCCTTCTGCCTACCATCTCAAAATGAAATTCCCCACTCGGGCCGGAGTGGGAGAAGTTAGGGGCAATCAGGAACAGGCCCGCAAGTGTTATATGACTTCCACCCTCGGACCCGTCCTCTCCTTAGAAACACTCGAGATCCCCCAAGATGCTGCTCGGCCAACTTCCGAGCCGGTTGACGAGTTGGAAGAGGTACTCTTCTCGGAGCAGGAGCCGACCCGCAGGTTCTTCGTCAGCAAGACCCTCCCATCCGCACTATACGCGGATATTGTAAGATGCATCCGAGCCAACCAAGACCTGTTCGCATGGTCAGCTGCAGACTGATGAACACATTATTATTCACTTTTTAAGAGCAATAATCTTAATATAATTAGACATTTAAAAGCTCTATATGTGGTATTTATGCTTCTTTTCTTTTTCTCTACAGGAAACAGCCTATAAACAGCAAAACGAAGCAAATTCAGAATGATACACAGGAAACTGAAGAGGCAGTCGACTGGTCATGATAACAGGCGACTGGACAGAGGAAATCAAGTTTTACACAGCTGCTCGACCAAGTCGACTGTTCCCAAAACATCAGTCGACTGGGCGAATGAATCACGAAAATACTGAAGTCTCGACACAGTCGACTTACTCCCAAAAGCAGTCGACTGATAGGCGGCGGAGTACAAAGATAAGATATTCGAAGATTCACCTGCATCTAATTTCACATCTATTTGAATCCAGATTTATGCAAATCAAATCTAAAGACTGGGGGTTTCCAAGAGCACGTGGTTAACAATAAGGAAGAAAAGAGGAAAAAGAAGAAAGATATTAATCATCAAATCAATTAAAGAAGGATCTTCCTGAAAAAGTGGAAACCCTAATTCTCAGCCGTACTCTATAAATATCAGGAGAGATCATCAGATCAAGGATCCAATATCTCGTGGACGCAACTTAATCAGAGAGTTCCCAACCATCAAGTCATCAACCCGTGCTTCACTCCATCAACATCGAAGAGGGAGAGAGAAGACCCAGCAACCAGAAGGCAGTCGACTGTGTGACAGACAGTCGACCATATTGCCGGAATCCATTAGTTTATTTCTTCTTCTCTCTTTATTCTTTTATGTTGATCATGTATTTGAACTTGTTAAGCAATAAAAGTATTATTATGTGGAACTAATTTCATAGTTGGGTAGATCGAAACCGTAGTTATGTAGTGCTATATTCTTCTGAGATCTTCTAATTACTTATTGATTGAATCTGGTTGAATTGACATAGATTAATGATCATCAAACTTGGATCTTGAAGTCTGAAAGCAGTCGACTGAGGTGAGAGCCAGTCGACTGACATACAGCACGTGAGAATATCAAGTTTATGTTATTATTTATCTAAATCTGTTATATGAAGCATATTGAGACGACCGAATCTCGTGCCCATAATTTGTAACAAAGGAATCTTTAGGGGTTCTTGGTTCAATCAACTTAGAGGATCTAGATCTGATACCAATTTCTAGAACTTTAAGTGTTTGTTCGTTTCCACTGTTCTTATGTTTTCTCTAAGTATAACTTAGTAGATACCATGCTAAAATACTTATGGAAAGAAACGAATTAGAGTAGATATCATGCCTAATTCTTGGCTTAGGGAAACAATACTTTAAGGAGTAGATACCATGCCCTTGAAGTGAACAACATGAGTAAGTAGAAGTAAGTTCAGAAGGTAACTTAGCATTACTAACTATTGGTGGAGATCAACAACCCAACTATTCAAGAGATATTTGTGATTCAACACCTCTCATCTTAGTTTTAATCTTTTAGTTCTTTTAGAATATTATGACAACTTTCATTCATTTTTATTATTAGTTTTATTGATTAGTAAGTTGAAGTCTACAATCTCTGTGGGATCGACCCTTGCTATTACTACGATTCGATTCGTGCACTTGCGAGGTTTTTATAATTTGTGTCTAGTTTATCTATTAATTTAGGTAGCTAGATTTCCAACAACAAGTTTTTGGCGCCGTTGCCGGGGATTGTTTAGTATTTTGACTTACAAATCAGTAAAATCTTTTTCTTTTTATTCTATTTTATTTCTTCTTTTTCTTTTTCTTGAACTTTCTTTCAGGTTAAACTTTGCACAGAACCAGATCAGTCGACTGTCCCACAGACAAGTCGACTGTACAGAAGCTATTGTACAGGTGCAGACCAGTCGACTGTCCCGAGGATCAGTCGACTGTCCAGAGGATTTTTCCAAAAAGCAACAATGGGTGAAATTTTTTTAAACCGAGTACCAATGCAAGACAAATTCATTCCTAAGAATATTGAGAATCCTTCTTGCATAGCTTTTCAACCCAAAGTCACAGGGAATATGCATCTATCACCTCAATTACTCAGCATGGTGCCCCACTTCTTTGGTAGAACAGACGAAGATCCGCATCTACATCTGCAAAACTTCTTTGATCTTTGCAGGACAAAGCGTCCAAGGGCTTACCTCTGAACAAATCAGGTTAATCTTGTTTCCTTTTTCTTTAAAACTTAATGCTAAGTTGTGGTATAATTCCTTGGAACCAGGATCAATTCAATCATGGGAGCAATTGGCAACAAAATTCTTGAAAGAGTTCTTTCCAGCCCAGAAAACCAGACAACTAAAACGGGAAATTCTACTTTTCCAACAAAAAGATGGCGATTTATTCTTCGAGGCGTGGAAGGACTTCAAAAACAAGCTTTTCAAGTGTCCTACGCATAACATACCTAAGGATGACCAGGTACAATCATTCTATGAGGGTTTAAATTACACTAACAAAGCAATTGTTGATTCAGCATGCAATGGAATGTTGATGAGGAAGAGTGCTGAGGAGGCCTTAGAGCTATTTGAAGAACTCAGCAAGAACTCACAACAATTCTCAACAAGGAGGAGCATCTCAAGGAAACAGGGAGTATTCGAAATTTCTCATAATAATAACATGCAATTCGAAATGGAAACCATGAACAAAAAGATTGATATGCTTGGGAATTCAACGATGGGTGGTGTAAAAAACCAACCAAAAGACATTTGTGCAATTTGTTTTCAATCTAACCATACAACTAATTCATGTCCCATGTTTTCTTTCGCAGATCAGGAGCACACAAACTACGAAGAACAGGGAATGTACCCGCCCCAGAACAATTTTTTTTCAAACACGTATAACCCAGGGTGGCAAAACCATCAAGACAATCAATTTGCACCAGGGCATACGCAGCAATTCCAAGGCGGGAATGGGTATGATGAGCCAGCACAAGAACAGGAGAAGTTAAATTTCGAATCCACCATTCTTCAACTACTCCAACAGCAACAACAAACCAGTGATCAACAAAGACAGGCCATTCAAAAATTGGAATTTCAAATTGGCCAAATTGCTACGGAGTTAAGTGAAAGAAAGGCAGGAGAATTTCCATCACAAACCATACCTAACCCTAGAGGACAAGAACAGCTCCAATCAAGGACAACACTAGAAGAAGAAACTGAGTTTACAATGTTTGATGCACCACAATTTCCACACGATGATCATGAATGTTATAAAGTTGACGTGGTTCCGGAAATTTGCGACCAAACATTTCAAGAAAATAGCGTTGATCCATTACAAGCAACAATTGCGCACCCTCCACCACTATCTCAAGTAGAAATGGAATACGACGACTGGAAGATTGCAGAGACAGTACTTCACCATGGAACTCCAGAGTCCTATCCAGGTAAGCTTGCATCTGTATTTGAAGAGTTGGTATCTGATAACACTTGTGTTCTACAGGTTAAGTCGACTTATGAAGAGGACAAGTCGACTGATGAAACATACAAGTCGACTGAAGATCATGACAAGTCGACTGCTCCTAGGACACCTGATGAGGAGCTAAAGCCACTACATGAACACCTGAGGCCACTACTTGATTATTTGGGGAACAACCAGACAGTACCTGTGACAGTTGCTGCAAAATTCAGGATGAACAAAGAAGCAGGGCTGCAGGGAGTCTTGCAAAATCACAATGGTGCTTTAAGATGGACCATTGCTGATAAACTGATGTCAAGGTGGTACGGTCCATAAAATTGTTGCAAAGGTTTCCCCCACATGGAGCGTTGGCGAAAAATCAAACGTTCAAGGTGAATGGGCAGAGGGGGAGACCTTATAAGTCGATGAGTTGTGAGCCTTGAACCATTCAATACATTGCACAAACTCATCGAGTCTAGCTGAAGACAAGAAACACAGCGCTTATTGGGAGGCAACCCAATGTTTCAGGGAAGTATTTACACTTTCCTTTATTTGCTTTCAGTTATTCATTATTATTTTTCTTTGCGTTATTTTTATTTTTTCTCTCCTACCTAGATGTGACATATGCCTATTTTTACATTTTCTTTCGAACATTGAGGACAATGTTCCATCTAAGTTTGGGGGTATTAGGGGTATTAGGGTTATTTTTAGAGTCTTTTAAATTTTTTTAGGGTAAACAATTTGTTATAAAGTAAGAGTAAGGATACTTATTTACTTTAGGATTGTTGAGTTTCATAATTCCTTACAAAAAGTGTGTGCGTCATGCGATTATACATAATAAACAAATGTGATGCTTTGTCTGATAATTATTCCCTTCAGATCTAGTCCTAAATCGAGTTTAAGTAAATAGAGTGATACAATATACATATATATATTTGAATAAAGTCAGTCTACTCCAATGTTTTGAGGGCTTAGTAACTAGGGGTATTCATCACCA
This sequence comes from Hemerocallis citrina, assembly GCA_017893485.1. NCBI lineage: Eukaryota > Viridiplantae > Streptophyta > Magnoliopsida > Asparagales > Asphodelaceae > Hemerocallis > Hemerocallis citrina. The sequence goes on from CM030361.1 coordinate 307,859,234, forward strand.
ATGTTTACCTTTACGTCAAACGGCAACTTGAAATATGAGTATGCAAAGCACTTTAATATTTGTGACTTGTTGAGTAACCGGGTGGATACATCACAAATGTTTCGCATTCGCGTCAAAAGACAAGTGACATCTTTAGAGAAGAGACTAAAAAAAAAAAAAAAAAAAAAAAAAAAAAAAAAAAAAAAAAAAAAAAACTCTAGTTTGCTACTGGATTTGTAGTAGAGAAAAGGGATAATCACAGACTGAGTAGTTGCATACTATAACTACATTAATCGCATGACAAATATGATTAAGTTTGGGGATTATGACTGAACAATTGCACTAGAGAAAGTGGGTCTGTTTAATTTTACTTTATCTGAAATTGTTTGTAGTTTTATATTTTTCATTTTGATGTCCACATAATAAGAAATCATGATGGTTGAGTTTATTCTGATTATTACTCCCTTGTTCATAAATTCACTTTTTGCTTGAGGACAAGCAAAAGCTAAGTGTGGGGGTATTTGATGAACACATTATTATTCACTTTTTAAGAGCAATAATCTTAATATAATTAGACATTTAAAAGCTCTATATGTGGTATTTATGCTTCTTTTCTTTTTCTCTACAGAAAACAGCCTATAAACAGCAAAACGAAGCAAATTCAGAATGATACACAGGAAACTGAAGAGGCAGTCGACTGGTCATGATAACAGGCGACTGGACAGAGGAAATCAAGTTTTACACAGCTGCTCGACCAAGTCGACTGTTCCCAAAACATCAGTCGACTGGGCGAATGAATCACGAAAATACTGAAGTCTCGACACAGTCGACTTACTCCCAAAAGCAGTCGACTGATAGGCGGCGGAGTACAAAGATAAGATATTCGAAGATTCACCTGCATCTAATTTCACATCTATTTGAATCCAGATTTATGCAAATCAAATCTAAAGACTGGGGGTTTCCAAGAGCACGTGGTTAACAGATAAGGAAGAAAAGAGGAAAAAGAAGAAAGATATTAATCATCAAATCAATTAAAGAAGGATCTTCCTGAAAAAGTGGAAACCCTAATTCTCAGCCGTACTCTATAAATATCAGGAGAGATCATCAGATCAAGGATCCAATATCTCGTGGACGCAACTTAATCAGAGAGTTCCCAACCATCAAGTCATCAACCCGTGCTTCACTCCATCAACATCGAAGAGGGAGAGAGAAGACCCAGCAACCAGAAGGCAGTCGACTGTGTGACAGACAGTCGACCATATTGCCGGAATCCATTAGTTTATTTCTTCTTCTCTCTTTATTCTTTTATGTTGATCATGTATTTGAACTTGTTAAGCAATAAAAGTATTATTATGTGGAACTAATTTCATAGTTGGGTAGATCGAAACCGTAGTTATGTAGTGCTATATTCTTCTGAGATCTTCTAATTACTTATTGATTGAATCTGGTTGAATTGACATAGATTAATGATCATCAAACTTGGATCTTGAAGTCTGAGAGCAGTCGACTGAGGTGAGAGCCAGTCGACTGACATACAGCACGTGAGAATATCAAGTTTATGTTATTATTTATCTAAATCTGTTATATGAAGCATATTGAGACGACCGAATCTCGTGCCCATAATTTGTAACAAAGGAATCTTTAGGGGTTCTTGGTTCAATCAACTTAGAGGATCTAGATCTGATACCAATTTCTAGAACTTTAAGTGTTTGTTCGTTTCCACTGTTCTTATGTTTTCTCTAAGTATAACTTAGTAGATACCATGCTAAAATACTTATGGAAAGAAACGAATTAGAGTAGATATCATGCCTAATTCTTGGCTTAGGGAAACAATACTTTAAGGAGTAGATACCATGCCCTTGAAGTGAACAACATGAGTAAGTAGAAGTAAGTTCAGAAGGTAACTTAGCATTACTAACTATTGGTGGAGATCAACAACCCAACTATTCAAGAGATATTTGTGATTCAACACCTCTCATCTTAGTTTTAATCTTTTAGTTCTTTTAGAATATTATGACAACTTTCATTCATTTTTATTATTAGTTTTATTGATTAGTAAGTTGAAGTCTACAATCTCTGTGGGATCGACCCTTGCTATTACTACGATTCGATTCGTGCACTTGCGAGGTTTTTATAATTTGTGTCTAGTTTATCTATTAATTTAGGTAGCTAGATTTCCAACAACACAGACATGCCCGGTATCTCCGAAGAACTCTTGGTCCACCGCCTCAGTGTTGATCCGGGGTCCAAACCGGTCCAGCAGAAGAGGCGCAAGTTCGCTCCCGAACGTCAGCTCGCTATCAAAGAGGAGGTGGACAAATTGTTGAAGGCCCGGTTCATACAGGAAGTGAATTATCCTGAGTGGTTGTCGAACGTAGTAATGGTGAAAAAGTCCAACGGAACATGGAGAATCTGTATTGATTTCACTGACCTTAACAAGGCCTGCCCAAAAGACCCCTTCCCTCTGCCGAGCATCGACACACTGATTGACGCAACCTCAGGACATGAGCTCCTCAGCTTCATGGACGCTTTCTCGGGTTACAATCAGATAAGGATGTTCCCCCCGGATATTCCGAAGACATCTTTCGTGACCGACCAAGGACTCTACTGCTACCGAGTCATGCCGTTGGCCTAAAGAATGCAGGGGCAACATACCAGCGCCTCGTCAACAAGGTATTCCAGGCCCAGATTGGCCGAAACATGGAAGTGTACGTGGATGATATGCTTGTGAAAAGCATCCGGGGCATTGATCACGTGACCGACCTCCAAGAAGCATTTGATGTTTTGAGAAAGCACAATATGAGACTCAACCCGAACAAGTGTGCGTTCGGCGTCTCATCAGGCAAGTTCCTCGGCTTCATGGTTAGCCAGCGAGGAATAGAGGCAAATCCGGAGAAGATCAGGGCTATACTGGACATGGCCCCGCCTAGAAATGTCAAAGAAGTTCAGAAACTGACTGGTCGATTAGCCGCCATTGGGCGCTTTTTGTCGAAGTCTGGGGAGAAGTGCCTCCCGTTCTTCAAAGCCCTGAGGGGGGCTAAGGGGTTCGAGTGGGGGCAGCCACAACAAGATTCCTTCGACCAGCTTAAGGCTTACCTCGTCAATCCGCCCCTTCTCAGCAAACCCATACCGGGCGAACCCCTCTACCTCTACTTGGCAGCCTCTGAACAGACGCTAAGTGCGGTCTTAGTCAGGGAAGAAGAAAGAACTCAGAAGCCCATTTACTACGTCAGCAAAGTGCTCCGGGACGCCGAGCTCCGGTACCCGAAAATTGAGAAAATAGCCTACGCCCTGATAATGGCTGCGAGAAAGCTTCGGCCATACTTCCAGTCTCATTCGATGGTCGTTCTTACCGACCAGCCGTTGAAACAGATCCTTCACAAGCCAGAGACTTCCGGCCGCCTCATGAAGTGGTCGATCGAGCTGAGCCAACATGATATTACTTATCAGCCTCGGACCGCAATCAAGGCGCAGGCGCTGGCCGAATTCATAGTTGAAACGACTATCCCCGACTCCGAGCAGACAACGAAGGGACCGCCTATCTGGTCGGTATATGTCGATGGATCCTCTTGCAACGAGGGGAGCGGGGCTGGAGTCATCCTTGCGGGACCAGACGACTTTGTCCTTCAATATTCCCTCCGGATAAACTTTAAAGCCTCGAATAACGAAGCCGAATACGAGGCACTCATAGCCGGCCTCGGGATGGCCCGAAACGCAGGGGCACGACGCCTGCAGATCTTCAGCGACTCTCAGTTGGTCATCAACCAGGTCCTCGGCGAATATGAAGCCCGCGATGACAGGATGGTAAAGTACTTGGCTAAAGTAAAGAGCCTCATGGCGCTCTTCGAGGAGGCCCTCATCCGAAGAATCCCCAGAGAGGAAAATGCCCAGGCCGACGCCCTGTCCAAATTAGCTTCCTCATCCCTGCAAGGCCTCGAACAAACTGTTCTGATAGAAGTCCTCCTCAAGCCAAGCATAGAGGACGAGGCTTTCAACTCCGTCGAAACACTGCCACTCCCCCTCGAAGATAATTGGATGAAACCCCTCGTCGAGTTTTTAAGAGACGGACTCCTCCCAAGGGATCCGAAGGAAGCCCGAAAGATAAGGACCCGAGCCGAGCATTACATACTGGTCGAAGGCATTCTGTATAAGCGCTCCTTCACCCAGGTGGATGGTCGACCCTACCTAAGATGCCTCTCCCCCGGACAAGCCAACTACGCCCTGCAAGAGCTCCATGAGGGCATCGGCGGAGCCCACTCCGGCTCCAGAGCCTTGGCACGCAAAGTGTTAAACTACGGGTATTACTGGCCCACTCTCCTACGGGACGCCGAACAACATGTTCGGCAATGCACCTCCTGCCAGAAGTATTCCGACATCCGACGCCTTCCACAAGCACCACTCTCCTCCCTATCAAGTCCGATCCCCTTTGCAATGTGGGGGATGGATTTACTGGGACCATTTCCACCGGCCCCCGGACAATTGAAGTTCCTAGTCGTGGCAGTCGACTATTTCTCGAAATGGATAGAGGCCGAGCCCCTGGCTACAATTACCGAACATAAAGTCGTTCAATTCTTCTGAAAAAATGTAATCTGCCGATTCGGTGTTCCTCGGGTCGTAGTTACAGATAACGGTACGCAGTTCACTAGAGCTGCCTTCCGAGCCTTATGTGAAGACCTAGCCATACAACACCGCTTCTCCTCCGTCTCTCATCCCCAGTCAAATGGCCAAGCCGAGAATGCCAACCGACAGATCCTCTCCGGCATCAAGAAGAGACTCGACAAGTGCTCCAAGGGATTGTGGGTCGATCAGCTGCCCAATGTGTTGTGGAATTACCGAACCACGAAGCGGACCCCGACAGGCGAGAGTCCGTTCAATCTCACCTATGGGTCCGAGGCCCTCATCCCACTAGAAGTCGGGATACCCTCTCCTCGCCTAATAGCCTTTGAAGAAGAACAGAATGCCAGGGAGCTCAGAACGAGCCTAGACTTGATAGACGAAATTCGGGAAAGGGCAGCCATACGACAGCAAAGTTACCGGAGAAGAATCGAACTCGCCTACAACAAACGGGTCCGCCCAACCGACCTGAAAGAAGGGGATCTGGTCCTCCGAAAGCTGGCCATTTCGTTCCCCGGACAGAAAAGCAAACTGGCCCCAAATTGGGAGGGACCGTACAAAGTCTCCAAAGTGATCCGCCCCGGTGCATACAAGCTAGAAGATCTTGAGGGCCGAGAAATTCCCAGGACTTGGAACGCCGACCATCTTCTGAAATACCAAGAGAAGGCAGCCACGCCTATCTAAGTAACTCGAGATGTCGGACCACTCCTCTCCTGCCACTAGTAATTTTTCCTTTGTTCTTTTCTCATTGTAATAACGGCTAGCAACTTTAGAAGCAGCCGACCATTAGATATTAATAAATAAAGTTCTTTCGCATTTGCTACTACATCTCTGTTTTAATTCCTTAATCTTACGATGGTTCCGGAGTCCAACACTTGGCTCGATTCTACTTCGCAAGTTCGCTTCCGAGCGAACAAGAGGTAGCTCGCCATTCGGAATTGCTCCCACAGCCGTTGAATGGTACGGAGTCCAACACTTGGTTCGACTCTACTCCGCAAGTTCGCCCCTAGGCGAGCTAGGGGTAGTTCGCCATTCGGAACTGCTCCCACGCCCTTAATCTTACGATGGTTCTGGAGTCCAACACTTGGCTCGATTCTACTTCGCAAGTTCGCTTCCGAGCGAACAAGAGGTAGCTCGCCATTCGGAATTGCTCCCACAGCCGTTGAATGGTACGGAGTCCAACACTTGGTTCGACTCTACTCCGCAAGTTCGCCCCTAGGCGAGCTAGGGGTAGTTCGCCATTCGGAACTGCTCCCACGCCCTTAATCTTACGATGGTTCTGGAGTCCAACACTTGGCTCGATTCTACTTCGCAAGTTCGCTTCCGAGCGAACAAGAGGTAGCTCGCCATTCGGAATTGCTCCCACAGCCGTTGAATGGTACGGAGTCCAACACTTGGTTCGACTCTACTCCGCAAGTTTGCCCCTAGGCGAGCTAGGGGTAGTTCGCCATTCGGAACTGCTCCCACGTCCTTAATCTTACGATGGTTCCGGAGTCCAACACTTGGCTCGATTCTACTTGGCAAGTTCGCTTCCGAGCGAACAAGAGGTAGCTCGCCATTCGGAATTGCTCCCACAGCCGTTGAATGGTACGGAGTCCAACACTTGGTTCGACTCTACTCCGCAAGTTCGCTCCTAGGCGAGCTAGGGGTAGTTCGCCATTCAAAATTGCTCCCACGCCCTTGATCTTACAAAGGTTCGGACTCCAACACTCGTGCCACCGATCGTTTTACGGGCGTGAGTTCGGCACGTTTTCAGCTCGCCACAGTTTGCCGAACACCCGTGCCACCGATCGTTTTACGGGCGTGAGTTCGGCACGTTTTCAGCTCGCCACAGTTCGCCGAACACCCGTGCCACCGATCGTTTTACGGGCGCGAGTTCGGCACGTTTTCAGCTCGCCACAGTTCGCCGAACACCCGTGCCACGATCGTTTTACAGGCGCGAGTTCGGCACGTTTTCAGCTCGCCACAGTTCGCCGAACACTCGCGCCACCGATCGTTTTACGAGCGTAAGTTCGGCGCGTTTTCAGCTCGGCACCGTTCGCCGAACGTTCGAGCCAACGACCGTATTACATGCTTAAGTTCGGCGGTCAACACCAATCAAAAACGCCAAGTCTCAGACCTCGGTTCCACGACTCCACAATCAGAGCAAACATTGAGCAACTATGATATGACAACAGTTAAATCGATTCCAACTTTATTAAAAACAACCCTTACATACACCAATATTACAAGACACTAAACGATTACAAGAAGCTAAAAAGCGAAGATTACAAGACACCGAACCCGGACCCATCAACGCTTCCGAGGTACAGGGATGCTCCTCTTCAAGGACACTTGAGGACGGCGACGTTTGCCTCCGGAACCCGATCCCAGGCTGGCAAGTTGAGACGTGTCCTCGGCACTGCTTCTGGCAGTCACCCCGACGGATGCACCGCTCGACGAAATGGCCACGGAGCTCTGCGCGTCCCCCGGGCTCGGATGGCCGAGGCGCTCTCGGGTCGCCATCTCGTAAAAGGTGATGCCACGCTCACTCTCCGCTCGGGTGCATGACGTGCTCCTCACATTAATCGGCCCCGAACGCGGCCTCAGGCGAGCCACCTCCGCTTCCAGCTCGGAGATCCGACCCCTCAATGAACCATCTTGCGCCTCGGCCTCAAAGCAGGCCGGTACGGCCGGGGTCGGAACTCCAACATGGCTCGCGATGAGATGACGAAGATGGGTGACTTCGATGCTCCTATCAACGGTGGCTCTCTTCAAAACATCGACTTCGGCTGCCAATTCATCTCGTTCAGCCGTGAGATCGGCCACCTTAGTTGTCAGCTCCTCCCCCTCCGTCCGAAGTTTAGTCTCCGTAGATTGCAAATGCTGAATCTCCGAAAGCAGGTCGTCCCTCTCTGCCGTTACCTTTGACAGCGTATGGCGAAAGCACTTGGTCCGAAGGCTACTAGTGAAGGCAGATGGCGAGGCATCGCCCTCACCAGAGGCAGTCATCTCGGCAATCCTGCCCTCCAGGCGCCGGATATCGCTGTCCCGCTGCCCTAAGATAAGCTGAAGCTGTCCTCGCTCGGTTTCGGCTCGGCGCAGTCCTAGCTCGACCTCGTAAAGTCGCTCTCTACACCTCGCCAGACTCAACCTCGTCACCCCGAGCCCGGCCTCGGTTCGAACCTTGGCATCCGACCCTGCGCGGGCTCGAACCTTGGCATCCGACCCTGCGCGCTCGAGCTCTTGGTCTACCAGGGCGAGCTGAAAAGAAATACAGACGAGCAACAAAAGTTCAGACATGGCCCAAGTCCTAGACTTCGGGGGATCTAGTAAACAAATTCCCGAACACTCAACATACAACAGACAAGTGCAAGAAGCCGAGCCCAAAAAGTTGAAGTTTTTCATTCATTACGAAAAGTAGCGGTGGCCAGTCCGCTATTAGGCATTACAAAAAAAAAAAAGAAAAAAGAAACAGACGGGATCAGTGCTCGACCTCTTTCCCGGGGCGGCGAGAAGGGGTCGAGGGCGACGCCTCCGAAGGGGCAACCGTCGCCAAGGGGGTAACCACCGACCCCTGAGCTCCGGTGGCTGGATCGACCAAGGGCTCGTCGTCGCCCCTTTCCTCCTCTTCTTCTTCCCCCTCCGATTTGGGGTCAAAGCCTTCGACGTACCCCGGGAAGAGCCGCCAACCCGAGACGTCAACAGTGGGGTAGGCCGCCGTGACCCGGGCGAGGGCGTCGGCGAAATCTTTGGCCATGTTCACGGCGAGGTAGCCCTGCGCCTTCTCCAAAGTCGCCTCCTCCGCTTTTTTCACTGCCGCCGCTTGGGCCTCGGCCGCATCCGCCATCTGCTTGGCCGCCTCCTCCTTCTGCTGCCGAAGCTGGTCCTCCAGCGTCTTGACCCGGTCCTCGAGGTAGGTTGCCCTCGCCGACTTCGCCTCAAAATTCAGCTCGAGTTTGTCGAGCTCGCCCCGGATCTTGTCCCTCTCCTTCCGGGCCTGGTCGTTCTCCTTCTTCATCTCCTTCTCCTGGGCCGCCAACCTCTCGGTAAGGTGCCCGAAGTGAACAACGATCTGCGAATAAAATGCAAAAAGTCACAAAAATTACAAACTTAAGAAGGTCGGCATGAAGAGGAGGGAGTTCGGCTCAGCACTTACCGATACCGCCGAGCGCGCTATCTCGATGATGTCGTCTCCCTCTCGTCCGGCCTCCATCGCCGCGCGATCCTTCGGCGTGGCGAGGTGCTTGACGGCCTCCATGCTCGCCAAGGAATTACCCAGGAACCCGTCGTGCTTCCGAACCTGCCAGTCCGGGACGTGGATCCTTTTATGAGCCTCGGTCAGAAGCTCCTCGACCGCCTTTGTCAACGGCAGCGTCACCATGGTTAGGACCTCGGTGACGGGCAACTCGCCGACCCTGGCCGACGACGAAGCGGCCCCGACCTCGACCACGGGGGACTCCAAGATCTCTACTTCTTCGGCCACCTCCGTAGCCTTCGGGGCCTTGGGCGCCGGCTGCTTCGACGCCACCCTCTTCCTCTTCCTCGGGGCCTTGTTGGCAAGGCTCGTCCTCAACGCCAGCACTGCTTGGTAGTCCATTTGTTCTGCGCCAAAAGTCAAGTTGATTAGCTCGGAACAAGACAAGGAAAAGGAAGCAAAAAGAAAACGAAGACGGTAAATAAAAGCAGCGTACTGGGGTTCACATGAGCGAGCCCTCCCTCATACAGGACGTCCTCGGTCAACTCCCTCCAGTCGTACTTCGGCCGATCGAGAAGCGCCCGTACGGCGTCTTCGTCTTCGGGTCGAAGTGCCGGCGGCGCCTTCACCTTCTTCGGAACACCTTCCACCCAACCAACGGGAATGGGCCAGGCCTCCGCGCTACGCACCAGAAGATACTTCTCGCGCCAGTACTTGATAGAGTCCGGACAAACGACAAGCCTCCCCCCATGCCTCGGAGTCAGATAGTACCGATAGGCCGACCTATTCTCTTGGTGCAGCTGATAGATGGTCCGAAGCACATTCAACTCCGGCTGAATCCCCTCCGCCTGGCAGTGGTGTACGAAGCCGTTTATGACTCTCCAGGCGTTCGGCATAAGTTGGATAGGGCTGACCCCGAACCAATTTAGAACCGTTACCGCGAACGGATGGAGAGGTAGCCGAGCTCCGGCGATAAAGGCGTCGACCGGCCAGCAACATATAGTCACCGGCAACGGCGAGTTGGCCCTAACCCCGGGGCCCGGCAGCATAAGCTCGTACTCCTGCGGGATCTGGAAGCAGTCCCGAATCGAACCTAGGTCCTCTTCGGAGAGAATCGACACCGTCTCGTCGGCCTCCGTTGTCTCCCTCGCCGCGTTCTCCTCGAACGACCTCGCCCTCCCGTACACTATCCGTTCCGCCTTATCCTCTGGGATTTCTCGAACCCTATGGAGCCCCGTCAACGGTCCCGGCAGCTGGCCGAACGCCCCCATGCGCTTCGGATCCTGAACAATAGAGTCCTTGCCGAACACCTTCTTACCCTGGGCAGCTCGACTCGAAGTTGGAGCTCCGTCGGCTCCGAGGGAGGGCTCGGACGAAGAAGAAGTATGGGAAACAGACATATTTAGAAGATAAATATGAAGGTTACCTTGAAAGGGGAACTCGTCGGAAACTTCGCCGGAAAACAGTCAGTGATCACCTGAAGCTCTCACAGCAGACTAAGACGCGAACAAAAAGCTTGGAAAGTAAAAAATGAGGAGGGGGTGAGGATTTTTATAGATGAGCCAGCGCTTCAATCGAGGTAAATGGGCTTCTAACGCAGGCCCACCCCCACAAAATGACAAAAAGAGACCCCAGACGTCACCTTGTTCTCCACGCTGATCCAGACGGCGCATTAATGACCATCTCGCCTGGCAGAAGTCCAAGAGGCGGCATTAATGGGCGTCACGTCTGGCAGAAGCCTAGGAGGCAGCGTTAATGGACGTCACATCTGTCAGAAAACCCAGACGACGTCACATCTGTCAGAAGCGCAGAGGGTCACATCCGCCAGAACCGCCAAAACTCCACCCAAGGAGAAACAAACAAGTCCGAATCTTCGGCACAAGCTGCCGAACCCTCGTGCCACCGATCGTTTTACGGGCGTGAGTTCGGCACGTTTTCAGCTCGCTGCAGTTCGCCGAACACACTCGTGCCACCGATCGTTTTACGGGCATGAGTTCGGCACGTTTTCAGCTCGCCACAGTTCGCCGAACACACTCGTGCCACCGATCGTTTTACGGGCGTGAGTTCGGCACGTTTTCAGCTCGCTACAGTTCGCCGAACACGCTCGTGCCACCGATCGTTTTACGGGCGTGAGTTCGGCACGTTTTCAGCTCGCTACAGTTCGCCGAACACACTCGTGCCACCGATCGTTTTATGGGCGTGAGTTCGGCACGTTTTCAGCTCGCTACAGTTCGCCGAACACGCTCGTGCCACCGATCGTTTTACGGGCGTGAGTTCGGCACGTTTTCAGCTCGCTGCAGTTCGCCGAACACACTCGTGCCACCGATCGTTTTACGGGCGTGAGTTCGGTACGTTTTCAGCTCGCCACAGTTCGCCGAACACACTCGTGCCACCGATCGTTTTACGGGCGTGAGTTCGGCACGTTTTTAGCTCGCTACAGTTCGCCGAACACGCTCGTGCCACCGATCGTTTTACGGGCGTGAGTTCGGCACGTTTTCAGCTCGCTACAGTTCGCCGAACACGCTCGTGCCACCGATCGTTTTACGGGCGTGAGTTCGGCACGTTTTCAGCTCGGCACGGTTCGCCGAACGCTCGTGCCACCGATCGTTTTACGGGCGTGAGTTCGGCGCGTTTCCAGCTCGCTGCAGTTCGCCGAACACACTCGTGCCACCGATCGTTTTACGGGCGTGAGTTCGGCACGTTTTCAGCTCGCCACAGTTCGCCGAACACACTCGTGCCACCGATCGTTTTACGGGCGTGAGTTCGGCACGTTTTCAGCTCGCTACAGTTCGCCGAACACGCTCGTGTCACCGATCGTTTTACGGGCGTGAGTTCGGCACGTTTTCAGCTCGCTACAGTTCGCCGAATACACTCGTGCCACCGATCGTTTTACGGGCATGAGTTCGGCACGTTTTCAGCTCGGCACGGTTCGCCGAACGCTCGTGCCACCGATCGTTTTACAGGCGTGAGTTCGGCACCTTTTCAGCTCGGCACGGTTCGCCGAACACTCGTGCCACCGATCGCTTTATGGGCGTGAGTTCGGCACCTTTTCAGCTCGGCACGGTTCGCCGAACGCTCGTGCCACCGATCGTTTTACGGGCGTGAGTTCGGCACGTTTTCAGCTCGGCACCGTTCGCCGAACACTCGCGCCACCGATCGTATTACGGGCGTGAGTTCGGCACTAATTCGGCTCGGCACCTCCCGCCGAACGCTCGTGTCCCCGACCCTCTTACAGGGGCAAGTTCGGCACCGAGTGAGTTCGGCGTCAATCGCCGAATGTCCGCGGCGCCGACTGCATCGCGAGCATGACTTCGGCGTCCTTCGCACCAACACCCAACAATCAGAGACGGGCAAACCACTAACTAAGAAGAGCACGACGACGGTTCAAGAGTTCCACCTGCAGGAAAAATCACCATACCGCCTCCTTCGCGATTCAGCAATGCTCCATTTTAGTTCCCGATACAACCCTGATAGCCAGTGAAAACAGTGAAACTACTCCTCGAAGCCTGATTAAACATCAATCTTCGGGAGTGGGGGGCTCGTGATATGGCTGAAAATGGGGTTAAATCGGAATCGTCCAAACGGAACACGAATCTCGAAGTACAGGGGTAAAACGGTAATTTCACCAACCAAAGGGTCCAAACTGGGTGTCGGGTCTTCACCTCAAGAACCCAATAACCCACGAATAGATCCACCTCAAAGTGGGTGCGGGTTTTAACCCGTTACGCACCCATTCCGCGGGGATAAAATCAAGGTCCCTGATTAACCTTAACCAACGGCCCTGATTCACATCCCTCCTACCACTGGGAGCCAGAGATTAAATTCCTTAACTGATTAGGGGGAATATACCTTATCAGATTACTTTCCTTATCTGATCACAAGGAATATTACTTATCTAATCACGGGGATTACATTCCTAATCCAGTCCCTAAGACGCCTATAAATACCCCCCATCCATCTCCATTGCGAGGTAATCAACCCTTCGCCAGTTTTTACGCTCTTTCATAGTCTGCCAGATTACTGACTTGAGCGTCGGAGGGTGCGTCGCCGGGAACAACCCCGGTGTCTCGCACTTTTTGCAGGTGCACGGTAGGAACGGCGATCGAGGCCCGACTGAACAGGTACGCAGGTTTTCCTATTCAGTTTTCCCAAGAATCCACAAGTTCTATCTGCTTGCCCCCACACCAAATTTAGCGGCAACAATAGCTTTGTTTGTGTTTTATTTTATATACTAGATTTGCCCGTGGCCACGTGCCTACGGCACGTCTTCAGAACGATACAGCATATGAAAAGTCTTGTAAACAGTAAATCAACAATTATGTAGCTGAAGTTTGAATTGCATGACAATAATTAGTTGTAAATAAAAGTCCATGTTCCATTAGTATATGGTGAAAAATATTATTAAATTGGGGTAAAAAAGTCCATGTTTCCATATATATATATATATATATATATATAGAGAGAGAGAGAGAGAGAGAGAGAGAGAGAGAGAGAGAGAGAGAGAGAGAGAGAGAGTTAAATAAATAAATAAATGAGTAGTTTTGGAGGGAAATTTGAATTTGAGTTTTGGGGAAAAACTTTTAGAGAAAAAATGTGTTTTATGAGGTTAGATCTGGGCCTTTGATTTTGAGGGAATTGAAGGAGAGCCACTTGATAGCTTTCTTTGTATTTTATTATATAGATATATATATATTAAAAAAATTCGTCAATGTTTGCCATCAAACTTAAGACCTTATTTATATTAGTCATGCATGTGCATTATACGTGTTTATTGGGTTATAATTTATTTGATTACAAATGAAATTTGTTTAGTGACAAACTCTCCCATTAAAATAGTAAAAATATATTTAGATAGATAATAACTGTGTAAAATTTTATAGGGTTTTTTTTTGTATGCGGATAAAATTAACATTCAATAATGCATGTTAGAATGGTTGGTGTGACCAACCAAATCAAAAGGTTACACGTCTAAGCAAGTATCTAATCGTGGCTACCTTGACTAATATCATATCATACAAAGATATGGCTCAAATTGGAGAACTTTTTTTTGCAATATGTTATTTTTCGAAACTATTTATAGAAAGAGGATATTTGCCAAAGTATTTGTGCTCGTTAACTTAACAACTAAACTCAGTATTTCCAACGGCGAGTTTAGTTGTTTCATGTTCGCCGTTGGAACACGACGAATGTAATTTTTTTTAGAAACTCGTTGTTTCCAACGGTAAATTTCCAATGACGAGAACAATTTACACTAGAATCGTTGTTGGGAACAGCGAGTTTAGTACTTTTTTTTTCTTTTTGGGAAGACTCGTTGTACCTAACGGAGATGATATTTACACTAGACTCGCTGTTGGAAACGGTGAGTTTAGTTCACCGTTTTTTTTTGAAGACTCGTCGTTCCCAACGGTGAGGATATTTACACTAGACTTGCTGCTGGGAACGGTGAGTTTATTTCAACAAAAAAAAATTATATAGTTTTTTTTCTTCAAAAATTCACTAAGTTCAACAAAGTGTTTCACTCTCTGTGAAAATTTTCTAGATCCTCGCCGTTCCCAACAGCGAGTCTAGTATAAATGTCCTCGTTATTGGGTGCGACGAGTCTTTATTAAAAATTTTGAACTAAACACGCAATTTCCAACAGCGAGTATAGTGTGAATGTCCTCACCATTGGAAACGGAGAGTCTTCATTGAAAATATTTTGAACTGAACGCGCCATTGGGAACGACCGTGTCTCAATGGCGAGCATGAAACAACTAAACTCGCCAGTGGGCCGGAACGACAAGTTTAGTTGTTGAGTACACAAGCGCAAATACTTTGGCAACTATTCTCTTTCTGCAAATAGTTTCGAAAAGTAGCATATCTCTTCTACTATAATAGGAGAAGGCCTTTGTGTAATTTGTCAATCTACCAACCCGTTGAACGCACGTACAACCAATATCCATTATATAAACCCATCAAACACGTAAACTATCCATACAAACTCCATCTCTCCTTCAAAAAACAAGATGACTGTTACTCTTCCTCTTTCTCAAAACCCACACACTCTTTCTTCGTCCCGCCGTCCATGTTTTTACTTTAAAAAAATTATATATTTATTAAAACGTGTATCGCACGTGTAAATTACTAGTTTTTTAAAAAAAAAATCCAAATTAGACATATATGTATATATGTGTACATGCATAATTGCAAAAAAGAATATTTTTCTTGTTGTATTGGAAAACTAATAAACCGTAATGTGGCATGTATGCAATATTGCAATGCATAGGTGTAATTGAGGTATGACTCTTTTCTTGTCTAGCTAGGTCAAAAAGGTGAAATAAGATCGCCCTGTTTTATTAATAAGAAGTTAACAGAACAATCTCAGCATACTGGGATAAGTTGTAGTCTTATGTGTACTGGGATAAGTTGTAGTCTTATGTGTGAGTCTTCTATCATCATCTCTCGTTTCTTCTTGTTTGAAAATGGGACCACGACTCACGAGCTACCTGTTAGGAGATCATTTTTATCATGTCATTGCCATGTCATCTGCCATTTTATCTAGAATCTTATCCCATGAGCTACATGTTTGTTTGATGTGTTTGTTTCATTCGTCTAGATTGTTTAACTTGATCGGTTTTTCTACTTATTTTATTTTCATGCAGTACAATACTAATTTTCTAACACCTTTTATGTGCCCATTAAGAGCATCCACAGTTCGTGTGCTATTTATGTATAAAATATATTTTATAGCAAACGACGAGTTACAGTCGTTTGCTATTTATGCATTTTATGCATAAATTGCTACAGTAGATTGCTATATATGGCACAAGATATAACTATATGCATAATATACGAGACGAAACTTGAAGTTGCATCCGTTAAAAAAAAATAATTTTTTAATTCGTTAGACGTCCGATGACTTTTTAAATAAAAAAATTATTTAATAAAAACTCCAGAGACCCGGACCTCCTTGGACGCAACATGATGTTGCATCCGACGGAGGGGCCCACTAAATTAAAATATATAAAAAACTTAAATAAGGTTTTTAATTAATAAAAAAATTCATAAAAATTCCTAAAAATTCGCCCGACACAACTTGAAGTTCCGTATGATTTTTTATATATATTAAATTGGTAAAAGATACCAATCGATAAGTAGTCATGCATTACGATGGGAACTCCCAATTCTCTGGCAAATACGGCCGAACTGGTCCATTCTGAATTTTTGATGACCGATTCTTTGTCAGAGTTCCGAGTAGGTGGATCTGACTACATGCGAATTGGCCAAATGCTATATACATTTATGCATATATGTATTTTTTAAACAATGACAACTGTGAATGCTCTAATATGATTTAATATGTTGGATTTTTACATTGCCCAAACAGTTTTGGTATGTAAGTTATTTCCTAATCATATATTGATAAGAATAATCAATCTGATTTTATTTAGTTTGTGGCAATTGGATTCCACGTTATGAATTAGGTACAACTTGAGATAAGCATTATTGTTGTGTCAAATCTCACCCACAAAAGCGGCTTTTTGGAGAGAGCTACGGCATCCAAAGCGGCTAAACACGTCAATGGAGGTACTAAAACTTTTCTCGCTAATATTTTAAATTTCATGTCAGATGCCGAAATTTTTTTATTAGCTTCTACCTGTGATTTGGAAGTATGTGATAAAGAACGCAATGCGTTTCTTCTTAACAAAATGAGGGGTTGGGAATCTGTTAGGGCCAATCATTGTGGTTTAGTGGATCTTGGATCCAACTCCAGGGGGAGTACGATCTCTGTGGGCGATCCTAGCCCGAGTCCCCCTCCTACTGTTGCCTCGGACATTGTTCCCCAATGAATACACTGTTCTGGAATGTTCGGAGGTTGGGGGATAAAGGTAAAAGAGGTATGGTTAGAGATGTTCTCACAAAGTCTAAGGTGGACGTTGTGGGACTTCAGGAAACCAAACTCAGTAATGGGACCAAGTTTAAGAGGGTAGGAGGGAATAGAATCAAGGAATGGGTCGTACACCCGTCCGCTGGGGCTTCAGGGGGAATTGCCATTGGCTTCAACTCAGACCTGCTCTCTTGTTCTGAGGTCTTTCATGGTAATTTCTCTCTGTCTGTCCGACTTGAACGTCGAACGGATAAGTTCGTGCAAACTATCACTGTTGTCTATGGACCGAACGTTGCTTCACTACGTGAGGCCTTCTGGCAAGAACTTGTCCATGTCCGACTCCGGTGGCCGGGGGCGTGGATCGTCGGTGGGGATTTCAATATTACCCGATTTGCGTTCGAACACAAGGGTAGAGGTTCCAGCGACAGGCACAGAGCAGAGTTCAATAGGGTGATCTCGGAGCTGGAGTTGATTGACATCCCTATTAATGATAGATTATTTACGTGGTCTAATATGCAAGCGAATCCAATTATGGCTAAATTGGACCGGATTCTTGTATCTATGGAGTGGGAATCTAAATTCCCACTTGCAACGGCTAGGTCGATCCCCAGGCCTACGTCAGATCATTCCCCAATCCTTCTTGACGTTGGGATTCAGGGAGAGAAATGCCAGAGAAAATTCCGTTTTGAGAAGGCCTGGCTGGAGATTCAGGGGTTCCATCACTTGGTGATGGAAAATTGGGCGCTCCCGGTGTCGGGCACTGATGTAGCTGCTAGATGGTGTGAAAAAATTCGGAGACTAAGAAAACGGCTGCGTAGATGGAACCGATCTAGGTTCTCGGCCATCTGGCACGCCAAAGATTCCATGTTGGAAGAAATTGATGAACTTGAAAGGGTGGAGGAAGCGAGAGACCTAGCACAGGAGGAGAGAAATAGACTCCTCGAGCTTAGAGGTAACATTGCCAATCTCTATAAAATGGAAGAAATTAAGTGGCAGCAAAGATCTCGAATTTCGTGGCTCAAAGAGGGAGACGCGAACTCTGCTTTCTTCCACAGAGTGGCAAGTGCCAGACGTAGGTCTAACCTTATCTTATCCCTAGACACTACTTCGGGGACGGTTCAAGATGTACATCTGATATCCTCAGCCTTCCAAGGGCACTATAAGGAGCTTTTGGGGAAGCGGAATGACTTTCGGGTCCCTCTCAAGAATGACTTCTGGCACTCTTACCAGAGCGAGTCGGCGCCGTCACTTTCTTGTCTGGAGTCTCCGTTCACAGAGGAGGAAGTGAAGAAGGCCATCAGTCAAATGGGAGCGGATAAATCGCCCGGGCCAGACGGCTTCCCAATGATGTTCTTCCAGATTTTCTGGGACGAAATTAAAGACGACTATATGGCTCTTCTGGAAGACTTTTTTAACCATAAACTCAGACTGGGGATGTTCAACTTTGCAGATGTGGTCCTGATTCCCAAGCGTGAAGGGGCATCCACAGTGGGAGATTTTAGACCAATCAGCCTCATTAATTGCTCGGCGAAGATTCTTACCAAAATTCTTGCTATACGCTGGGGGGCATCATGGACAGCCTCATCGACAAAACCCAATCAGGCTTCATTAAAGGCAGGAATATCCTAGACTGTGTGGCAACGGCAGAACAAGTTATCCACCGCTGTCACACGACCAACTCGAAGAGTTTCCTGATTAAGCTAGACTTCGAGAAAGCCTATGACTCGGTCGATTGGGAGTGCTTGCTGGAAGCCCTCAAGGGCAGGGGCTTCGGGAAGAGATGGATCTGCTGGATCAGACAGTGCTTGCAGTCGAGCAAAACGGCCATCGCAGTGAATGGTCGGTCAGGGCAGTCGTTCTCATGTCGCAAAGGCCTCAGACAAGGGGACCCGCTTTCTCCGCTTTTGTTTACTATCATAGCGGATGTGTTGAGGGTGATGCTGGTGAATTGCCAAGAAAAAGGATGGATCACGCCTGTGGCCTGTTCCGCGTCAACTAAAGGGTGTACGATCCTTCAGTATGCTGATGATACCATACTCTTTGGTAACGGATCTAGGCGAGAAACTGCCTGCTTTAAAGGGACCCTTTATTGTTTCGAGGCCTGGTCAGGTCTTAGGATTAATTTTAACAAGAGTGCGCTGACTCCAATCTCCATATCTGATGCTGAAGCAGGGGAACATGCAAATATCTTGAACTGTACGACGAGTGGCTTTCCTATCAAATATCTGGGACTACCGCTCAAACCCGGAAGATTATCCAAAGCAGACTGGTTGCCTATCATTGACAGGGTAGAAAGCAGACTATCAGGTTGGAAAGGTAAATCGCTGTCCCTAGGGGGCAGAGTGGTACTCATTAACTCAGTATTATCTAACCTGCCAATCTACTACATGTCCTACTTCGAGCTCCCGAGGTGGGTGATCCAGAGGATTGATCGAATTCGTAAACGTTTCCTGTGGAAGGGAGCAGACTCGGGTAAAGGAGGTTACCACCTCATCAAATGGAGCATTGCTTGCATGAAGAAGAAGCATGGAGGACTTGGTATCCTAGATCTTAGAGATATGAACCTTGCTCTGCTGGGGAAGTGGTGGTGGAAGGTGTTCCACAACAGTGGGGAAGGTTGGCAGGACTTCATTCAACCTTATCTTAGGGGTAAGGGCACAAGAAGCCTTGGCTTCCGAGTAGGGGCTAAAGTCTCGCGATTCTGGAAAGGAATTGCCAAAGCTAGCGGCCCTTTCAACTCGGCCATTTCGTCTCTTATTGGCAATGGTCGGTCCACCAGATTTTGGTGGGATAGGTGGTGTGGGTCCCACACCCTGAAGGAATTGTTCCCAGAGCTGTTCGAGAGGACGAGCCGCCCGAATCAATCTGTGGCCGAAGGGTGGAAAAGGGGTGGATGGAATCCGGCGATCCGAGGAACGCTCACCCCTTTTTTACTACAGCAATTGCTTGATATGCAAGCTCTCATTAACCGGGCTGGCACCAGTTGTACTCTAGGTCCCGACCAGAAACGTTGGGGACTCGAGAGCAAGGGGGTGTTTTCAGTAAGATCTCTGTACCATAGGATCCATTTTCGAGGATGCAGACCCAGCTGGGCACAGGTGTTGTGGAAGGCGAAAACTCCCCTTAAAGTCTGAGTCTTCTTATGGCTAGTGCTTAATGATGCTATTCTTACGAGGCAAAACCTCGCCAAGAGACAACCACAGGTGGCGACCAACTGTGATTTTTGCGATCTTCATATGGAAGATCTAAATCACCTCTTCATCCACTGCCACAGAAGTAAGGCAACCTTGGTCGAGGTTCTTCGAGCCTTAGGAACAGACGTCTACCCCTTAGTATATGAAGACTTGTGGATAGGTCCCAAATTTGCAACGATTCGTCATGATATGAAGGATGCGTGGTACATCGCAATTGCGGCAACAACTTGGGTGTTATGGCTTAACAGAAACAATTTTTATTTCCGTGCTAAATGTAATAGTATTTCTGGTAACCTATCTCACATTATGCATCTTATATCTTTTTGGGCTACAGCTGCGGCAACAGGGGCGAGAGGGAGGATAGCCAGAGTTTTCCAGGTTGAGGAGTTTGATGATGAGGAGGTAGAGATCGGCCCGACGCTGGACTGAGCGGCTGGCTCCACCAGTCATGACTGTGATTGTCCAGATGGTGTTTTTCTGTTTCCGCCCCTGTTCTTTCGGGTGGATTGACGTTTGCATATTTTGACCCATCCCTCAGGGCTTGTTGGGGGTTTATGTGTTCTTTTCCTGCATTTTCTTTCTGCATTGCTCTTTTTGTACTGTATTGTTGTTTTCTCCCGGTACGCCGGGGTTGTTTTATTAACGGCTTATTAATGAAACAGGGTGGCCTTATTCCACCTTGTCTCAAAAAAAAAAAATCTCACCCACAAAAGAAATGATGCACAAATAACAAGACTGCACATACGCAAGATCTTACAAGAAGACAGATTCAAGAATTCCTATAAGTGTTTATCTATATCAAATAAGATAATGGCTTTAAATATAACTAGCAATATACACATGGAATCCATGTATTAATTTTTTTTTAAAAAAATAAAATAAAAATTCTAATTTATACGTGCGATGTATATCTTAATAAATAAGATTATATATTTTTAAAAGTAAATATGAATAGTATAATGGGAGAATTGGAGTTGCACGTGCGTTGCACATAAGTATGTAGATTTACAACTCAAGCTCTTCCATTATAATAGTCACTAGTAATTTACGCGTGTGATGCACGTCTTTATAAATATATATTTTTATTAAAAAAAATCCGACGTTGTCGGGCATCGAACCTAAGATCTCATTTATATTAGTTATGTATGTGCATTGCACGTGTTTGCTGGGTTACAATGCATGTATTTGTTTCGTGACAAACTCTCCCATTAAAATAATAGATAATATATATTATATATTATATTATAGATAGATAGATGTCGATAGATAATTTACAGGCGTGATACACATTTAATATATTTTAAAAAAATGAATAGTGAGGACTCGAACATGAGACCTTCTTCATATTAGTTATGCATGTGCGATGCACGTGTTGGTAGATTGATAAATGACACTAAGGCCTTCTCCCATTATAATCTCTACTATTTTAATGGGAGAGTTGAGGTTGTAAATAAACTGTAGCGCCCCGAATTTCTAATATAATAACTTAGAAAATATGTGGCTCAATCCCAGCATCAACTTCAATGTAACATTGAACACAACCAACACCACAAAAATTTTCAGCTTTTATTACAACAGTCTCTTACATAGCACAGCGGAATTTAAAACATCTCAATCATAGTTTCTTTTATTTACAACACAGTCTTATTACAACACTGTTCTTACAAATTTACACAAACTCCATTAAATTAATTATCTCAAAACTATCTCAAGCATCCAAACCTCCAAACTCTAAGCAACAACCTGCAACACATGAGGCTAGAGATGATCCCTAACCCCCAAAACTAAAGGGGTCAACCATAAATGGTGTGAGTGACATAAGAACAAACAAACAATATAAATAAACATTAAGCAAGGATTCTTAAACAACATGTAGTGAACCAAAATACATAAAATATGAAGTAGCAAGAAAAGTAAACGACAAGTGATACTAAACCAAGAGTCAAGTGTAGAAAACAGGAAACCACATGCATAAAACCAAGTCAGGAAAACACAATTTCTATATGCGGACTCCCTAATGCGTACTTGTCGAAGTCTATGCATCCCACTCTACATTGGTTCGGTGCAAGCCCTTAACGTCTTCACTTCATAGGGTTCAATCCCCTGCTATGCAACTAATCCTATCACAATGACTACTACGAGATAAAGATAAACTGTGAGTATTAGCCAATGCCCGATAATTCCGGAGATGAATCCCACACTGCAGGTAGTTTACCTGGATAATTCCGGAGACCATTCCACACCGAAACATTGACACATCATCACACGAATACCACATGTGCGTCGCCTCGACTCCGATAATTCCATAGATCAATCCCACACCACGTAATTACCGTGATAATTCCGGAGATTAAATCCCACACCGAAAGCCATACTGAGGTACATAACTCATGTTCCCGTTCATCATATCACCACTAGTGCCTGTCCTTATCATTTTTGGGTTACTTAATTACTCAGCGAATCTCCCAGAGTTGGTGTACCCTACCGGACTTAACTCAAAACTGAACAACTAAAATGCCTCAACAGGCCTCAACAAAATAACTCAACGCCGGTATACTAGGGTCACACACATCCTCTAGAGACTCAAACTCAAATGTCTAAACCAACTTTCCACCATAAATAGCTCAACTGAATATCTTAAAATCATATGCTTAACAGAAGACAAAGTATAGACTAAAATATTTGAAGACTAATCATTCAGAAGAACATTCAAGTTTATGAAAACTCATCAGTACCAGTCGACTTATTACTGTAGTAAGTCGACTGTCCAGAGGGAAAAATATCCATGATTTTAAGAAAATAAGTTAAGTAATATAAGTTGACTTATAAAAGTCATAAGTTGACTTATAAAAACATAAGTCGACTTACCAGAGAGAAATTCCAGAAATCTTTAAGAAAATATTCTAAGTGTTATAAGTCGACTTGCAAAGTCATAAGTCGACTTAAAAGAGAATATAAGTCGACTTAAAAGGTCATAAGTCGACTTACCAGAGAAAAATCTACGATAACTTTGAAAAATAAATTCTAAGTGTACCAGTCGACTGAAAAGGATCTAAGTCGACTGTCCAGAACGGATTTTCAAGAAAACTAAAGATACAACAGCTGGGTCGTGCCAGTTGACTGATAGGTCTGCCAGTCGACTGTCGGCCTACAGTCTGCATAGTTTTGGTTGTTCATGATAATCAAAATTAGAGTTTTCCAAAAGAAATCATTATTTACTAAAATAATTTGTATTTCAATAAAAACGACCGTCTCAAAGTATTCTCAGATCGGATACATTACTCAAAACATCCAATATCTCAAAACTCAAGTTCTCATGTTCTAAATTCCTAATTCTTCCATTAGGATTTTTCAATACTGAATTTCTTTTACAACTCATAACCAAGATCTGATTTGTAAACACAAGATCCAGATGCTCACCCATCCGATCATAACCATACTCAAATCTTAAACATGCTTTCTAGCAATACAATTTTATGAACCAAGATCTATTCAACATTCTTAGATTTCACATACATGGTACAAACAACAACCTTTGCATCGTTCTCATGCAAAATACTAAATAACATACATGCCAAACAAACAACACAACAATCGTTCACATAAATCAAACCACAAAACAAATTTCGTATTACTCACAAAACAAAATAAAACAAAACAATCACTCACAAACAAAGTAAAACAAAACAATATCACTCACCTTGGAAACGACGAGATCCAACGATAAAGTCTCTCCTTTGCGAGATCCAAAACTTCCTCTTACTCTTCCAAAACAAATCACAAAAATCTATATTGTGCAGCGAATGACGGCTGCAAATTCCTTTTAAATATCCAGAAAGAAGTTTAGGGTTTTACCCACTTTGCAAAATAATCCCTTCAAAATACAACTTTATATATATAGCTCTATTCTTGGAAATTCAATAAAATTCATTTAAATTAGGATTTAAAAGTAAAATATAATCCTAAATCTCAACCGGTACTGTTCAAAACGTCCAGAAAGTACATTTTACATTTTAACCCCTAAAAATGACAAATTTGCAAAAAGGGCCATCTTTTCTCAAAATTTGCAAATAGTTCTAATTAATTTCAGAAAAATCTGAAAAAATACTAAATAAATCCCAAATATTAAATAATGATTTTTCATGAAGAAAACTTGACTTTCAAACTTCTCAAGAAAGTATTTGCACGTGTTTTGCACGTGTAAAAAGATAAATTTTTCTGAAAATATTCATAAATTCTCCAAAAATCATTTTAGTCATTTATAAACCTGTAAAAATAATATTTTAAAAAATACGGGGTTCTACACAAACAAACCCTAATTTTGTAACTGAGCAAACCCGTGCAATATACGGCCAAACTAAATCTACCAAACATACCCGTGTGATGCACGTGCAGCCCCTAAAAAAAGGATATTTTAGCAAATGCCCCCATTTAAAATTTGAAAACTAGCATATATCCCCACTATTTTTAAAAACTAAGAATTCCCCTATCTCTAATATCTCTAATATTATAATGGGAGAAGGTCTTAGTGTTATTTGTAAATGTTTTGTCAATCTACCAACCCGTGCAATACACGTGCATAACTATTATAAAAGAGATTCTAAGTTCAAATCCAGATTATGTCTAAATTTTTATTTTAAAAAATTATATTTATTAAGACGTGCATCGCATGTGTAAATTACTGGTATTAGAGATTAGAGATTCTATAGAAATAAGTGTTATATACATTTACACATGCAATTTACATATGAAATATACGAGCAATAATATATTTTTTTGTCATGTTATTCTCTAAGTAAATGAGCTGTGGACATGTGGCTGTGAGTCTCCAAAGCCCGTTTTATATATTCTTTTAAGGTGAGGGTTCTCAAATGAGGCCCAAGTAAAAAAACAAGGATGAATCAGTTAGGCCTGGGCTTTTTAATCAAAAGAAATTGGAGATAAACATTTTCCAAAATATTGTACACAATGATAAATCTAGTTAAAGTTAAACATCTATTATGGGAGAAAAATTATCCAAACATTTTTCTATAAAGAAACCAACACGGAAAGATCTAAGAGCATCCACAGTCCTTTCTTATAATTGCCGTTTTCTCATATTATGAGAAAATATGCTCTGCAATCGTTTGCTATTTTGTCATTTTATGTCAAACCAACTACTGTAAGTTCTCATATTTAAGAATCGAAATAGCGATTCTTATAATATCGGATTTTTTTTTGTTTTATTCGTATCGGACGACACATGTTGTGACGTTCCTTTTTAATTAACATTTTTTTTAAAAAAAATGGCTCAGACGATACATGTTGTATCGTCCTACCCTTTATTTTATTTTATTTTTGATTAAAGCCTCACATGTCCCGTTTGATCACAAAAAGTGATCAGATGGCCATATATATATATTTTTAAAATGATTATTTTATTCCCATTTTGCCCTCAAACATCTCTTTCATTTCAAACTCAAACGGTTATTTTTTCAAACGGCTATATTGGATCAAACGTCTATTTAATCTTCAACGGCTAGATATTCACTCAGCTCATATCTCTAATATTATAATGGGAGAAAGCCTTAGTGTCATTTGTCAATTTGTCATTCTACCAACATGTGCAACGCACGTGCATAACTAATATAAAGGAAGTTTCCGGTTCAAATCCTCCCTACGTAAGAGTTTTTATTTTTATTTTTTTTTTGAAATTATTAAAACGTGCATCGCACGTGTAAATTACTAGTATAAATAATTAGCCAACACCATCAACAGAATCTACAAATTTTTGAAATAAAAAAGAGCAACCAACTCTTCCAACCGAAAGCTTACTGAGAAATATTTTTTGGCAAGAATGGTGACTAGGGGTTCAAGGGGCAGAGCGTATAAAACAAATGAAGACGTGATTCTTTCACAAAGTTGGATAACAATCACTCAAGATCCAACCATCGGTGCGGACCAATCAGGTAGCCAATTTTGGGATCGTATATTCACCACATTCAAAGCTATATTAGGCACTACAACTGATCGAACATCGAATTCACTTTGTAGTAGATTTCACATTATCACCATGATGTCTCTCTATTTGTTGTTAAACTGACGGGTGTAACAAAGAGAGCTGCGAGCGGAACAAACGAGGCCGATAAGGTATGTTGAAATATAAAAACTCTTTTTTTTTAAATTAAATGTATTTTTCAAGACTACAAGGAATTTGCCATATACCAACGGATACCTGTAGTGATGGATCACTAAAACCGTGGGTATAGACATCATATAGCTACAGACGTGTAGTAAACTGTGGGAATAGGTATCCCATAGCTTTAGAGCTTTTAATCCGTAACTATAAGCTTTTAATCCATAATTATTATTTAATTTCTCCCTCTCTCACCAAACCCTATCTCCAAATCCCCCCTTCCCGTCGTCGTGCCCCCTCCCCGCCGCCGTGCCGCCCCCAGCCACATCTCAAACCCTTCCTTGATCTCTCTATCTCTCTCTTGATCTTGAATCATCGACCCATTCTCCGGCGAGCCACCATCGTGAGCCCCTTTCCAGTCGTCGCCACTCCCATTGAGACCCCACCTTTTCCCTACTCCCGTCGACGCCCAACGCCAGCAGCCCCAATCGAAACCCCCTCTGCTGCTCCCCAATCCCGTCGATGAACAGCAGCCGCGATGCCTCCTGAGCGCCGCCCCACCTTCCCTCGACGCCCAGGCACCCGCCGCCCCCAGCCCCGACCTCCCTTTCCTGTTCCTCGTTGGCAACAGCCAAACCCGATCTCCCTTTGCTCCACCATCCCGTTGTCCAGCACTATAGCGCCGCCCCCGCCCTCCTGTTTCCGTCGCGCCGCCCAAGAAGTCTCCCAAAACTGATTGATGAAAAAGTTTGTTTATATTTGTACTTTTCATTTTTAGTTGTAAGTTTCTTGATACTTGATACCATAGTTCCCATAGGCATGTTGTTATTGTTTGATTTGCAATTGAAGATATTTCTGCAGCTTCCCAATTTCTACGGATTATTACATTTTATTCAACTCAACTTCCTGGTCCTAACTATCACAGTCGAAGGGCAATAGTCTTTATGAACAGTTTTTTCATTGAACTAATTATTTGTATATAGATCTTCCTATTTTAAAAACACACTTGTTGATATCCTTCCATTTCAAGGCTCTAAGTTTGCAACTTTGCCTCCCCCAATCAACATATTCAAAGTGCTTCTCTTAAATTGTAAGGATCATTATGTAGATCTCACTTGTGAGGTGCATTGTTTAAAAATGCTTTAAAATGTTGAATGCTCATTTAGGTTGTTTTGTTTGCAGTTCCTAGAGGAATCCTATATGGTTGTGGTGATCTGATATTTTCATCCCACATGATATTCACTCTAGTCTTTGTGCGTACTTACCATAATCCCACATGATATTCCCATATTTTCATCTAATTTGGATGGGCTGTTAATTTTGAGGGTTGTTGATTTTAATCACTTGTCATGTTCTCCAATTCAGGTACACTGTAAATTAGGTGGTATAATTTGATGACAGAAAACTACCAGGTTTGTGCACTTAGTTTCTTATATTTTGCTTATGTCTTCATTTTTCAACTCTGAAGTCATATAAAAGTATTATATGTGGTTTGCTCTCTAATCTTAGAGATGTATCCTTCCAAACAGTACATGAATTGCCTAGAAGAAAATTTTATTTGTTCTTGCACTGATTATGGTGAGGTGATATTGATCAACTAGGAAGAAGTAATTCTAGTTCTCCGTTATTAACTAGAATATACAAAAGTGCATAGGTTTTGGGAGCTTTAGTATAAAAGCAAAATGGATTAGACTATAGACATGTGGAAACATCTTTTTCTCAAGTTTTCATATTCCATCTCTTTCTTAAATTTCTTACAGAAATGCCAAATCAGACTAGCAGTGTCGTTCCATTGTCGTTCCATTGTTGCTAAACACAGTGTCGTTCCATTGTTGCTAATCTCAAATAACATTTTTTGTGTGTGTATAATATGATTGTATGTTTGTGCATAATATGATTGTATGTTTGTGCACAGGTCAAGTGTTTTCAAAATCTTGCATTGAAGCATTATTCAAAATTTCTCAAATATACGAACTTGTAATGGCTTTTGAAACTTCTAGACTTTGGCAGAGAACAAATTAGAAGTATTCTTTTCATGGTTGCTTGTTGCCTTAGAAAACTCAACATGGATTTATTTTTGAAATTCTTTTATTTAGTATAGGATAGGTTATTTCTGCACAGGTCAAATAATCAAGTTCAAGTGTCAAATTGGGTCATGATGTTGATCTTAAACAGTTCAATGGTTTACTGGTTGTAGAAACTTCTAGCTTAAAACTATTCATTCCATGTCTTCATACTGCCTACAAAAGTTCGAAAATCATCATGTACGTGAGTATTTGCACTAGTATGGGTGGTTAGGAGACATTTACAACTATAGATTTCCCACATTAATTGCAAGTAAAATAAAATTTTCAGTGATATTATCTGCTTGTCCATTTTTTAAAATCATTTTAGTGATTAATTTTCATGCATGTTGTTTTCGTTCAGTGTGGCAGAAACTTGAAGAAAAGAATCGAGAGTTTTTCAAGGCTTATCATGCTAGACTTTTGCTCAAGAATCAGATTCTTGTTTTCAATAAACTCCTCGAGAAGCAGATTAACATCATGCATAAAGCACTTCCACCTGCAGTTGCTTCTGTACCTCATTCGAATGGTTCTGGTTCTTCCACTTGTATGTCTTCTGCCTTCTTTTGAGAAACTTCTTTTTCGTATGCTGATTGGTCTGTCTTTTTTTTCGAGTATGACCTCGTTAGGATATTAAAATTGACGTGCATTACACGAGTCAACTGATCTAGTTATTATAATGCCAAAACATTTGTAGGTGGCTACTGGCTGCCATTTCACTACTAAAATGAAATTTCTTTGTGGGATTCAAATAAAAGAGTTGGAGCGAGGCTGTAAATGGAGATGTAGCTAAATCTTTAAGGAAGGCCCACAACACATACTAACATTTTCGATTCTTTCTGGGAGCATCTAGAGGTTAGGGGATAAGAGTGGACCGATATGGCTGTTCTGTAACATGCATTGTGCCTAAGATATAGTTTAGATGACAATTCAAATTTATAGCCAATCTTTTTGTCTATGAGTATTAGTTTGATACAGAATCTTCAGTACCAGACAACATCTCTGAAAAAGATATTTCTATTCTTAAGAAAATACTGATATCAATGTGTTATTAAATATGTACATCTTAGTTAAGATCCATAAGATGGAGTGTTTTTACTACTAATTATATGTTTTTTCCACACCTATAATTGGGAGATTAGTACAAAGAGAACTCTACTTAGAGGTTGCTTCTCAATTGTCTGTTCTGACCTTGAGTGTTTTGTGTAACACAATCAGAGCATGCAACTAATGTTGATTGTACCAAATTTCAACCCTCGCACTGGAACCTCAGAATTACCTGTATTCCATGGTTTTGATAATTTTCTTTTAGGTATTACTACTAACTTTACTAGAATATATTACTTGTGAATAAATTTCATTTTCTTGTTACAGTGCATCGGACGCCACCATCTTACTTATCCGACCTTATCCGACCATGCATCTACTTCATCGAGGCCTGACAGTTTATTACCTAATTTTTCCTTTTACTCAAACTGACACTTCAAAATGGTTCATGTGTCCGTGTCAGACATGCATTTGGCACCTACACTTACCAGCATATATTCGGCGCACCAGATCCTTGTCCATGTCAAAACTTGACACCAAGTACCATGTCCAACCCTTATCACACTCACACTGGAGTGAGAAACAAGGTAGCCGGAGAGGTGAGTGAGAAGTTGCATGAGAGGTGGTTCTAGGGGTTACAGTACATTGTAGGTGTGTAGTTGCCTTCATTTTCAGCATTAGACATCGCAGCCTACAGTACATTAGTAATTTTGCTTTTTCGAGTGTCCAACAGTAATTTTTTATTCTAAAAGTATTTTAGGTTTAATATAGGTGTTTGAATATTTAATCAAGTGTCTGCAAAATAAACTTCTTTCTCCAAAACTGTTGTGATTGTTGTAATTTTTTCTTCTGTAAAATAAACTTCTTTCGAATATTTGATCAATTTTTCTTCTCTGTTTGCAGGTTAGAGATGTCATGGATGAACAGAAGATTTTGAGTTGTTTTGATGTTAGTCACTCAGGGTTTTTTGTTGTTGTCAGTTTTAAGTTTATTGTAAACGGGTTTTTATGATGCTAGGTTTGGATATACTTGTAAACAAATCTTGTAAACTTCTATACTTTCAATGATATATTGGCATTTTCTATATATCAACTTTCGTTCGTATCAACTTTTTGTTTGCAAAACGCTGTCAAAAGGACAGTGTTTTCTAAATGCTATGGAAAGACATTTCTATTGTAGTGTTTGGATGTGAAAACCATCACTAAAACCTATAGCAATGGAGTTTCAATCGTGGGTACAGGAAAGCAAGAGGTGTTGTTAAAACCTATACCAATGGATACGAAACCGTGGGTATAACACTGAAGTTTTGTCCAACGGGTGAAAAAACCGTTGCTATAGGCTATAGTGACGACATTGTGCCGCGGGTACAGCTAATTAAAAACTACAGAAAAATATGTCCGTTGGTATAGGTTTTACGGGCTATACCTACGGTTTTCCGCCTTTTACCCACGAATTTTTGCTGTCACTATATGTCAAATTCCTTGTAGTGGAGTTTCAAATTATTGTTTGTTGTTGTTTTTTTAGATACGGAAAGTAAGAACCAAATATATGCATTCAACTGGAAAAGCATTCAGATTTGATGAATGTTATGAATTACTAAAGGATTTGCCAAAATTTTCTTTACGTACCACACATATGTTCGAATATGGCCCGAGTTCACACTCATCTGATGGTGGTAGCAGTCAACGTGCGCCCATAAGTGTTGACATCGACTCGGATGTACATCATGGCGGTGATTCTTCTACACCTCTCTCCCGGCCCCCTGGACGTAAAGCAGAAAAAAGAAAGGCAAAAAATAAAGTGGTGGTTCTGACGCGGCTATGCTTGAAGAGACCAGAAAATTTAACTCCTTCTATATAGAGACGCAAGAACGTAGGATACATGTGACGGAAATGAAACTTGCATTGGGAAAAAAAAGATCAGGATATGAAAGAACAAATGGAGGATGATTGAATAATGGGGTTGGACTTGAGTCAATATTCTGACGATCAACGTTATTATTTCAGTTGTATACAACGTGCAATAATGCAAAAAATAGATTACACTAAGGATTGACATGTAAGTCTAGGTTAGTCATGTTGGAGTTAGAACCTAGTAAAAAGAATTTTTTGATATCACTAACTGATTCCTATCTACCATTCAGAGAAATATTTATTTGTTATGTATCCTTTTCATTATAACATTCTTATGTACTATATGCCTACTTTTAATTTTATTGTATTGTATTGTTTCTTTTTAATTGAATTTTACCTTTCCAATTGCACACTAGAATATATAAATTTGCATTCCACATGAGGATAAAGTTTCAGTACATGTAAAACAAACCATCAACCCTTGCAAACATTGGGTTCATACGTCTACATGATAATCAAAAGATATGATTACATTAAGAAAACTTCCATCGTTAACATGAAACTAAATTGTTCCGTTAATTTTTTTAAAAAAAAGGCTAAATAAAAATATTATTGTGTCTTACATTAGTCAATCGGCATCGCCAAATTCGTTCCAAATATGGTCAACTAGATCCTGTCGTAGTAGATGTTGTTTCTGTCGATCATGTAAAATAACGTTGCGTGCCATACGAGTTGTCTGTTCACTTGGAGAAGTTGTATAAGGTATTACGGCTGTAGTTGAAGAACTTTGTTCGTAGTCATAATCATGTACATCTTCTTCTCGTTCATCCTCAACAATCATATTATGTAAATTAATACAAGTCTTCATTATATAAGACAGACTTTCTGCATTCCACATTCTAGTCGGCCCTTTCACTATCGCAAATCTAGCCTGTAAAACCCCGAAAGCACGTTCGACGTCTTTCCATGCACCTTCCTACATTTGAGAAAACTTTCTCTTCTTTTGTGTGTCTGGTGTAATGCCCCAAGCCCAGCTCATCTGCGCACACGACAATGTGTGCGCGCACGCGAAAGAACGGACACAAAATTTTAGCCACGCCCACCACAGGCACCATCAAAAGGTGGGTATACCCTATAGGTGATCCTTTCTCATTTGGTTCCTAATATAAACTCACACTCTCACACTTATTTTTCCGATATGAGATTATCACCCATGAACACCCACGTCACTCTCCATGTGCATGCATGCATTCTTCTCATTTCATGCAATGTCAACATATGCCTCATAGACCAGTCCTATAGGATCATCATCAATTTAATCAAGCCATAGCCCCATAGGATCCTCTTATAGGACAACAACCAACCATAACTCATCTCATCTCTTTATTTATTCATATATATATTATTATATTATCTCAATATAATATTATATATACATGCTTAAGTACGGGGTGTTACACACACCCCTCCTTAAGAACTAAACGTCCTCGCTGAGCCTGAGACTTGCAACATAATTCAGGATCCCTTTCTAGCCGATGTGGAGATGACTACCCTGATTTTGCTAGTTGTACAGTCTCCTACTCGGGCAACTTGTACCAACCTCGCTCCCTCTCAGGCGTACGTCTTGCACACACTCGGTGTCAAAAGTCGGCTCTAATACTATTTGTAACGCCCCGAGCCCAGCTCAGCTACGCACACGGCAACGTGTGCGCGCACGTGAAAGAACAGACACAAAACTCTAGCCACGCCCACCACAGGCACCATCAAAAGGTGAGTATACCCTATAGGTAATCCTTTCTCATTTGGTTCCTAATATAAACTCACACTCTCACACTTATTTTTTCGATATGGGATTATCACCCATGAACACCCACGTCACTCTCCATGTGCACGCATGCTTTCCTCTCATTTCATGCAATATCAACATATGCCTCATAGACCAATCCTATAGGCTCATCATAAATTTAATCAAGCCATAGCCCCATAGGATCCTCTTACAGGACAACAACCAACCATAACTCATCTCATCTCTTTATATATATATATATATATATATATATATATATATATATATATATATATATATATATATATATAATATTATTATTATTATTATTATTATTATTATTATTATTATTATTATTATTATTATTATTATTATTATTATTATATTATCCCAATATAATATTATATATACACGCTTAAGTACGGAGTGTTACATCTGACGTAGTATAGGTTTTTACTATAATGGCCAATGAGGGGTAGATTCCATCTACCAAATAGTATCCCATGGAGTAATGATGATTGTTGATAATATAATTAGCTGGAGGTGCACAATCATTAAGAATATCATTAAATAATGTAGATCGATTCAGTACGTTCAAATCATTATTGCTACCCGACATTCCAAAAAAAGAATGCCAAAACCAAAGATCATAGGACGCAACTGCTTCTAGTATGATTGTAGGCTCACGGGCATGACCTGTATATTGCCCATGCCAAGTTGCAGGGCAATTTTTCTACACCTAGTGCATGCAATCTACACTACCCAACATACTAGGAAATCCACGAGATTTATTCTCTTTGAGGAGTCTATTTACATCAACTGCATTGGGTTTTCTTGTATATTGCGGACCAAAAATGTTCACAATTGCAATACAAAATTTACGTACTTTGTTTAGCACTATAGTTTTCCCAATTCTTACATATTCTTTGACTGCATTAGCAGAAGATCCATACGCTAAACATCGCATTGCAGCTGCTATTTTCTGTATAGAAGACAAGCCAATAGCGTTTGTAGCATATACCCGTTGTTGAAAGTATTGATCGTACCCAATGCATGCTTCAAGT
This sequence comes from Hemerocallis citrina, assembly GCA_017893485.1. Taxonomy (NCBI): domain Eukaryota; kingdom Viridiplantae; phylum Streptophyta; class Magnoliopsida; order Asparagales; family Asphodelaceae; genus Hemerocallis; species Hemerocallis citrina. The sequence continues at coordinate 307,892,993 of CM030361.1, forward strand.
ACCCGATTGAATAGACACCGTCACATTCGAAATCGGCGACGAAAAATACTATCGAGGTAAACTGAATTATCACAGAAATAATCCTGCATCAAACGGTTGTGGTCTTCCACTCTTTCACGGCGAATATAACGGCGATGCATATCTCGTCGTGAAGCAAGATTACTGTAACCCCTGTTTCCCCAAATCTGTATTTTTAGTGTATTTCTCTGTATTTAAAATTTTTCTAAATTATTTTTACCGCTTTCAATTTCTTTTGTCGAATTTCACTATTGGATCTCCTATTAAAATATATTTTCGATCAAAAATTATATTTGTAACTATTTTGTATGATTTTATATTTTAATACAAATCTTACTATTATTATTATTATTACTGTTATTTTATTATTATTATTATTATTATTAAATTCTACTGTTAGTATTATTATTTTAATTTTTATTACATTTTGATTGTATACTAAAAATCCTATTGTATTTGCTAGTATTTGAGTATTAACTCGGTGTATACTATTTGATTTATTGTACTATGGTATTTCTAATTATATATTTTCTATTGAATAAATTATTTACTTTTAATATTAATCTAATTATATTTTTGAATTAATTTTATTCAAAACCTAATGGATTTTTAATACCTATTAACCCATTTCCCAAACCCATTTATTCATATATCCTAACCCATTAACTACCCTTACCCGACCCGTTAAGCTTTGCACCCGAAATCCCCCCCCCCCCTACACCTTCAGCCGTCACATGCATTAACCCTAATAACCCATACACAGGGCCGACCCTGAGTTCCGGGGGGCCCTAGGCAAACTTCTGAAATGGGGCCCCCTACCCCATATATAAAAAAAAAAAATTACGCGCGAAATGCGTGCCTATATTTACAAGGGAATTTTGAAATCGGGGACCCAAAAAATGGCGATTTCGGCGGGGGCCCAAGGCGGCCGCCTTGCCCGCCTACATATCAGGGCCGGCCCTGCCCATACACCCTAGTATATAAACCCCTATAGCATGTTCCTGTTCATCTTCCATATTCCCCTGCACCGCTTCACCTTCCCTCCCGCTCTCCCTATCCGTCTCTCTCCCTATCCGTCTCTCTCCCGTCTCCCTCGGTGTCACCCTCGCAACCCCCTAGCCGCGCCGCATCGCGACTGCACCTCGTCCGCAGCCACCTGCGGCAACACCTCCACCGTCGCGCCCTGCACCTCGACGGCAGCGTTGCGCGACCTCAGCACTACCCTCCGACGTTGTGCCTCCCTGCAGCATTGCCCTGCTACTCCTCCCGAGCGCCAGCAGCAATAAAGCAGCGCCAGCGAGCTGTCGATCCTATGCTGTGTCTCTGCCCTGCTCAGCCAGTCGTGATGCCCTCTTGGCCTGCCTCCCGCCGACCACCGTCGTGCCGCGGCACGCTGCCACGTCCATCACCTGCCGGCGCTCACGCCGTTCAGCCGGGTGCAGCCACTAGTTGCTGTTATATTGGGTTGCTATTAATATGGGTTCTTGATCATGGAGGTTGATGGGTTGAATATGGGCATTCGATCTCATCTTGATCACATCTTGATCATGAAGTGTTTGATCAGCTTTGTTGTGAGCCGTCCGTGGATCTTAATCTTGATCATTGGTTTTGATCAAGTGGATCACCATCTTGATAAGCATTTCGATTGTGAGCTGTTCGATTGGATCTTGATCTCATCATCTTGGAGTTTTTGATCATCTTTGATTGGTGGCCGTTCGATCTTGATCTTTGATTGATAGCCATCGGATCTGCATCATCTTGATCTCTTGTTTGATAGCCGTTCGATCATCCGATCTTGATCCACATCGAGATCCGTGCTTAGTTTCGTGATTGCGATCGTGATCTTGTTCGTGATTTTGTGTTCGTGCCTGGGAATATGTTCTCGTTATTTTTGCTCTTTGCTCTGTTGGATTCGTCGTCTTTCAGGCAAGTAACTTGTACTCCAATTCATTTGTTTAATACAAATCTAAAAGTTCACCTGTAGTGTAGTTGGATCTAGAGACGGCTCTTGGTTGTGTTTTGCTTGATGGGTTTTGTCTCTATTGTGAAAACTTGACCATAGTTGTCTCACGACACAATATGGACATGATTTAACTTAGGTTTTACCCGTTCTTGATTTTGATCATGTATGTGAAACTTGTGTGCAAATTCGTATTTTGGTTGAGACCCATGTGAAATACTTGCTATGGACATGCTAGATACCCTAATTCATGATGTTTAGACACTTGGTAGACTCGATTTCATGTTTGGGTGTGTTTGGATCAATTTTCTTGTATCTATGTTATTTTTGTTTTAAGGGGAAATATATGTATTTTGCCGCTGTTCTGTTTTGTTTGATGTGTTGGACTGTATTAAAGTCAGTATCTTAATTTTGGTATAAAACGTGAGTTTTAGATAATTTCGTCTATTTTCAAACCCCTCTGACCTTGCTTGATTTTGATTTCGTATGAGTGAGTTATGACTATTTTAGTACAGAGGTGTCAATCATTTCCAGATTCTGTTCATCGGTAATTTTGATGACAAATCATTTTAAAGAACCATGCTACATATATTATTTTGATCCAAAACTTTGGTCAATGTTTCCTTATCAAGTTAGGGATTACCCAGGATTTTGGTGAATTTTATTGATGAATTTTATGTGATGTTTCATGCTCGTTTATGAAATCTATACTTGCAGTATTATGCTCGCTGTTCTGTAAAGAATCTTATTTTCACTATGATTCCTTTTACTGTATGAAAAATATTTGTGAATTGTGAAAGTTAATATATTTTATCTATTTTAATATTTCTTTGGCGGAATTGGATTTCGTTTCACTAGTTGCGAGATATCTTAGTTTTCGTACAGCAGTGTTGGGAATTTCAGATTTGCCAAACTATGTTTTCTTGATACTTTCTTATTTTTGATGAATGATCTAATTTTACTGGAAAAATTTGAAACTTTATATTTAGATACTGGACATATAGGGGAATACCCCAGATTTTTCGTAGATTTATTTATTGAGTTCTCATGTTGTTTTCCTGATTTCTAGCTGAACCTATTTTCAGTATTCAAACCAGTTTTGCGTTATGTTTTTGTGAATTAATATATAACTTATTTATATTCGCTGGATTCGTGTGGAAGTCTATTTTCCAGATTTTTCGACGGATCTAGATTTTCTTGTTTGTAATACTGGGAATCACTGTTTTACTACAGTATGGTCTTACTGTCCTGAACTTGAGATTTGTTTAGTTTATTCTTTTATGAAATATCTTGCACACGTACATATTTATCTTACAACTTGAACTTGCCACATGATCATGCCATGTTATTCTTGATATGTTTTGCACATCTACATGCTTGTTTGACTTAATAATAAATAACGAAGCCAGAGTTAAGGGAAAGATCTAGTAGTGGATAGTGCAGAAACGTGTATTCGGAAGAACCTAGTGGTTATTGGAGTTTGTTTATATATGGAGTTTGACACGATATACATGACACGTACACACATGACTTTGGAGCTTGTTTGGGTTTTGGAGCTTGTTTACATGATACCTGGAGCTTGTCCCTGAATACACTACCCTGTATGGTCCCCTACAAAATCTAAAGCGAAACTATTGTTGTAGCAACCATGTAGTAAAAATCGGGATGCATGAAGTGCGACATAGATAGTAATAACTACAAAACTTAAACTTGACACTTGAACATGATACATGCTTACATGATACATACCACTTGACACTTGACTACATGATACATATGATTTGATACTTGACACATGTTACATGACTTCTTGATTCTTGATACTGGTTACTTGATGCATGACACTTGTTTACTTGACACTCGACACATGCTATTATACTTGCTCATTTTGCCATGCTATGATTTTTATCCTGTATTCATGATTATACCATGCTAGGTTGTTATTTAGATTTTCCTATCCTATGTACTTATATCCTACATTATAAGTGGCCCGTAACTTGCAATTGACGGGTACTTGTTTTCTTTTTCCTTCTCCTGCAAATTTACTAATTGCAGATTAGGATGGTCAGCTGACAGATGGTATCGGTGACATGAAGTATTAATACTGGATCTTGTTATTATTATTTCTTATAGTTTGCTTGAACAATAATTGTATTTATGTATTTGGATTTATTCTTGTATTTGGGCAGTATGACCCAGGATATTTGTTTTATTCAGATCATGACTATTTGAGATTTATATATTTTATTTCAAGTATTCTTGTTGGTATTTGGTTCATATGTGCATGTGGTTGACTTTTCTAGCTTCCGACTCTGATTATATTGTGATATGTTGTAAAGATTCCTAAACAGCTTATGGATGATGAAAATCATTCGTTGGGCCAACGTTACGTGCTCGTATTCCGTATTTTTTGGAAAGCGGGGTGTGACAATTACCCAAAGCACTTTCCTGCATGCGTTTTTTATACATTATTTCTATATCGTCTTCATGATCTCATTCATCGTCTGAGTCGGTGGAGGTTCAAGAAGAAGAAAAATGAGACATTTTAGTGGCGTAGGGTGTAGATCTCAGAATTTTACGAAGACCATCTTGTTGTGGTTGTTTAAATAGTATTAAAGGAGTTGGTTCATGTGAAACATAGAGACAAAAAAATAAAAAGGAGATTGGAAATGCCTTGGTTCACGGGAATTGACCAAACTTTAGAGCAAAAAAAACGTCATTCATTAGATTCCCACAAAAATATTGACCAAAGATATAGGAATAAATTATAACCTAATATCCAAAATACCCTACAACTTTCTTTGTCTGAAAGAATACAAACTAACAATATTACTAATCATATTGGGTATTAGGTACAAATAATGGTGTACGTGTGGAATCTTCTGAACCTGAAAATTGTGTCTACCACAATGTAGAAGGCCGATGCTTCGATACCGATCTCCTACCTGAAACCGCTATCGAGGAACTGATTCTCGTAGCACTATTTCATCCGTTATAAATTTTCTTAATAGATAATTATTTCTTGATAGTTCCTGACACTGTCTGTACAACTCCTCCTACAAAAAAAGTAGTGATATAAAAAATTCACATGAATCAACATTAGCACCGACAAAATAAAAAGTAAGTCAGTTTCTTACATATGATTAATCACCGCGCGGTTCAAACTCAAAAATTTCCTGACCAAGGTTTCTTGTCACTGTACCACCCATGAATAAGGATGCTTCAACTATGAGCTCATCATAAAATGCTGGTCTAGCAAGTTGCGGTTGTGTTGGATACTGCGAGGGCAACCAAAAAGGAGGTGCTGGAAATGATAATTGAGCTGATGGATCACTGCATTTAGCTACCCTATGAAATTAACGTTAGCTCCATGCGAGAGATTCGACATAATAGGACCCACTGATACCTTAGACCAATACTAATCATATAAACTCTCTGGAACACGACAGACCAGCGTAGAAGCATCAATAGGGTTACAGAACTCATGTTGTTTCATTCGAGACATAGGAGTAGGAGGATTTGCTGGGATAGCAATAACCTCAGTTATTTGCCGATAACATCGATCACCGAGATACCAAACCCCCTACATTGAAACAATAATTAGCACTAACAATCAGAAGAAAAATAAGCATTGGAACAATAACTTTATAAAGTATTACCTGATCGCCATATTGGAAGACAACATGGTGGTGGGATAAGATGATCGCACATTGAATATCATACTCGATCGTTCTCATATGACGATCCATTATATGGTTGCTATATAATAGATGCTGATGACCTCATCTCCAACTGACTCCGGGTTATGAAAATATTGTAACGAATCAAATTAGTTCTACTTTGATCCAAATTTTTGTGTTTCCACCGTCAATTATAGGTCTAATATCCGCACTTTGTAAATGAATCGTAAAATCTACGGTTCTATTACTCATCAGTGTACAAATACTTGGGTATTCATATGCCGAAAACTGAAATAAAACCATAATATTAATATGTATTATTAATAATCAAAATACTAATATTAGGTATTTTAGATATTGTTATAAAATAATAATAATTATTTAGTAAGATTACCTCGAGTACTTGTCACGGGTCGTTAAATGCTTTGACTTTTAGTCTGCTACAAGAATCCAGAGATTTATATAGCAATGCCAATATTGGACTTCCCCAATCATGCGTGCCAACTAGATTCAGATATTCAAAAGTAGTAAGGAAACCACATCTCACTACTGAAGAAGCATTGGGCAGAAAAAACTCACCCACAAAGTACATGAAGAAAGCTCTGACAACTTTCATTGCCACTTCAGGATGTAGCTTAGCGGCATCGATCAATTCTTTCTGAAAATACTTCTTTAAGAACGAGCAGCGTATACCGTGTGATTTTCAATCTTCTGATGTAATTTCTGCGAAGAACCTAGACTGGACAACATCGAAGGTGTATGCATCATCGTTCCACGGATACATCACCGACACCAATAGATAATCCCGTTAGTATTGCCCAGTCTAACGGGGTAAATCCCAACTCGCCACCTGGAAGGTGGAAAGTGTAGGTCGTGTCCCACCATCTCTCAACCAAAGCCTCAACAAGGCACGCCAAGGACTTCTCTGTATCGATAGTAAAAAAACGGTTCCAGTCGGCATTGTTGATCAACTACTTGTTTAAAGGGACAGAGCAAACTAGCTTGGCAGCTTTTATCAACCCCTTCCAATTCCCTCTTAATGTAACAAGTCCACTGATAGGATGTTCGGTAATTAGCTTATGTACGTGTTGTCGATCATTAACTACTCTGACCCACTCTGATGGATCGCTATAATTCACAGGCGCAGTAGTTTCTTCTTTACTTCTGTTTTATGATTGTGCGGACTCTGACCAACATCTAGATTTGACTCTCCCAATAAATCTCTTGATTGTTGAAGACATTTTTTTTGTATGTAGAACACAATGAGAATTGAGAGGCCGAGAGACAAATTTATGAAGAATAAGATGAGAAGAAGTACCACATTCTGTGAAGTGAGCTAGCTTGCAATTTATATCCACTCAAATTTAACTCCAAGGGTAAAAAAGTCATTTCAGCTTTAATAAGCATGGGAAACACAATAATTTGGCTTTAAAAAAGACTAAATCATTGGACGAAAGACCCCAATCTCGTCTCACGTCAAAATTCGATTCCGCATTTCACGGACGGGACAACATGTCTAGTCTGTCTATAAAATAAAATAAAATAAAATAATAAATAAACAAATACAAGAGACGGTTCATGTTGTACTGTCACATGTATCGTCTCTCTACTAAATTTTCAAAAAAAATTGCGGGACGGAACAACACGCAAATTTTTTAAAATTTTTGAGAGAAACGAGACAACATGTCGCGTCTTGTGCGTTTATAATGTAAATATGTAAACTGTAATATGTTTGACGATACATGCTGTATCGTCTAACTATTTTTTGAGAAAGTTTTAGCAAACGACCACTGCACAAATAACCCATATTTTCTATTTCTATATATGTCATTTTCTCAAATATGAGAAACACGAATGTGGATGCTCTAAGAGCATATTAAGCTTCCTATTAGGGGTGTAAAATGAACAGGACGGGTCGTCGTCCGTCCGAGTCCGGCTCGAGAAATGACCTTATCGTGGACCGTCCGAATTGTTATACGAACCGAACTTAAACAAATTATTAGGTCTGATATTTTACTGAGCTCGAGCCGGGCATAAGTCCATCCGAGTATTATTGAGGTCCGATGCTTTACCTAACCGAGTCTAGACTATAAAAATTTTGTCCGACATGAACCGAACCGGACATAAACTCATCCGAGAAAAATTTCGGTCCGAACTTGATCATATAGTTATTTGGTCCCGTCCGATCCGATTTACAGCCCGATCCGACTTACAGCCCTACTTCTTATACCATTACTCGCCAGTTTATTACGATAAAATACATGCATTGCACATGTGAAGTTTGTTACAGTTAAAATGCTAAGCATTAGGGCAATCCAATCCTTGCCTAAGTAATGGCTCTGATGCAAGAGAGAGAGAGAGAGAGAGAGGGAGAGAAGAAAACAGCACCCCAGTGCTTTAAATGCGCCATTAATGGCTGACTCTGGTGAAGGTGGCCTCTTCTGGCCCCTCTTTACCTATTTGCTGGAACTTCGTGCTTCTCCCAAATTTAACTTCACAACCAATTTTACAAAAACCCCCCAAAAACATTCATAAAAAAGTCCCTTCTTCTGCCTCATCATTCCTCATCATTCTTCTTCTTCATGGGTTTTTGAATCTGTAATGGTTGCTGTGTTTCTGAAACATGTACAAGAACCAGCTTCAGGAGTTAGCTCAGAGGAGCTGCTTTAACTTACCATCTTATACAAGCATTAGAGAAGGCCCAGATCATGCACCAAAGTTCAAGGCTTATGTCAGGTTCCTAGGTGAGATCTTTGTAGCCCCAAGCTACTTCCCTACTCTCAGGCAAGCTGAGCATGCAGCTGCTGAGGTGGCACTCAACAAGCTCAACAACCTTTCTAGCAGGGGCACCTCCAAGTCACTTGCTGCAAGAGTCCTGGTAACCCAAATTAGAATTGTTGCTTGTTATGATTATGTTAATTTAGATAAAACCCATTTGTTATTTTGAAAGAATGAATCTTGGTACATATTAGTTTGTTTCTACTTGATCTTTTATTTTGTTGTATTGGTACCCCTTTTGTTACAGGTATTTTAGGCTTTATTATACCCTTTAAAAATTATATATTAGTCTTATAATTCTCTGGAAATTATGCATCATACCCTTTATTTTGTTGTTTATACCCTACTTTGAGATTGGGATTTAGGGTAGTTCAAAATCTTGAATATTGCAGGATATTCAGCAGAAAAAAACAAAAAAACAAAAATGTAGTAGATAGTACTTAGTTTGATTATTATAGGGAGTTTTGCAGGATATTTTTGTTGTAGATTCACCTCACCTTACTTGTTTTTGAGAGGTAAACTAGTAACATTTTGAAAGAAGAGCAAACAAATCTCATACTGGCAAAATGTTCAGTGAATTCAATAGTTATATATATAAACCATGAAAGGATGGTTGTTATTAGGATGAGACTGGAGTTTACAAGAACCTCCTCCAAGAGACTGCGCACCGGGCAGGGCTCAAACTCCCCGTGTACACAACGGTGAGGTCGGGCCCCGGTCACCAGCCTATCTTCACTTGTTCTGTAGAACTTGCCGGTATGAGCTTCACTGGCGAGTCAGCGAAAACAAAGAAGCAAGCCGAGAAGAATGCTGCAATGGCTGCTTGGTCTGCTCTGAAACGAAGTATGGAAAATGAAACTCGGGTTTCTTTTTTCTTCTTCTTCTTTTATCTCATTGCTCATTTTGTACTAATGTGAGCTCTATTTTGAAGTGCCAAGTTTGGACTCGTTGCATCCGAAAGAAATCGAAGGTGGTGAAGATCAAGAACAAGCAGTTGTAGCTCGAGTCCTCTCTAATTTCAAGCCCAAGGAGGAGAACACAGCGATGAAGCAGAGGGATCAGATTCAAAGGAGACGAATGGCTTCGTCAATGCACAATGCATCAGGGTATCGACACCAATGGCGATTCGATGATCTTCTTGTACATGATACCCCTCAGGGAGGCTTTTTGACTCGGCCCGCTCAAAGTGGCCACAAAATGTTGCCAGCATTGCCTACTTCCTCTTCTGATGATCGGACCACCAATTTTGCGTCGCTCTTTCCAATCCTCGTTCAAAAAGAAGAGGATGTGAAAGGCAAATCAATCTCAAACGGCGACCCACATTGCACTTTGAAGTCTAATCAAGATTTTTACGACAGAGCTTTCTCGCTTCCATATCAACGAGCGCAACAACAAACCAGCGGTTCATTTAGTCCCCAACTTAGAAGCTCGCTTCCGAGAATGATGGGGAGTGGTGGCTTCCACGGCATTGCTCCTGCTGTGAATGTGCGCTCGGTGGTTCCCGTCTGCGCTGTTCCACCATCGCCAGCAAGGTCAGGGGTCGAGAAGAAAGATGCAGGGGAGGAGATTTCAGCAGCTACCTTGAAGCTCAGCAAGCTCCAAACTCTGTGAGTTTGCTTTTATAGCTTCCAATGAGATAATCGATGTGTTGGTTCGAAGTTTTGATGAATTTAGCAATGTATGTTTGAACTCCGATATATATATATATAACTCTGCCATCTACTCTCTTCATGTTGTTTGTTCCATATGCCTTGGTGGTGAAACCAAATGAACAAGCATCCAAGGCATCATCCAATGTAGCCACAAGATATTACAATACTTCTACTCCTTGTTTTGCTTGATCGAATTCCTTTGTGTTCTGCCTTTGGTTTTATTCAGCATTACTTTGTTCAACTTCACTTGTTTAAAAGTAGACTTGTTTAGTTGTATTCAGAGATTCATTAATTTCGATTTTTCCTTGTTGATCATGAAGTCTAATTCATAGTTCTTCACACCAATTCCATGTTTATTTAGGGGATTTTCCAACATTGTCAAGCATGAAATGTTTAATAATATCTGTTTAACTTTTAGAATGTGCTTGGAAAAGAACCGTTTTCTTGCTTTTGTTGCAGTCGTTAAGACTCAAAATTTTCATATTTGGGTTTTAGAAATATGAATTTGAGTTGTGCTTGTAGTAGTTTGAATCCCAAAATTTGTGGATCATTTTTTTTCTGGAATCTCAGCCATTGATAAAATATAAAATAAAAAAAATTGAGTCCAACACCTTCGTGAAAATTTTTTAAAAAATTGTACGCATAAGAACACAACAATTCCTATAGGTCAATTCTATCTCATCACTCGATCAAAGAAAATCAAACCAATCTCAAATTAATTTTATATGCATACACAATCCTATAGGTCCTATTCCATAAAAATAAAAAATAAAAAAAATTAGGGGAAAAAATTCAAGGACACAAGAACTCTTGCGTCTTCGGTTGAGAACTAATTTTGGTGAGAACTCCGTGAGAACTCGAGGAGTAGACCCCCCATGAAAAATCCGAACCGACCATCTCGTTCTACACGCCTTAGATAGCATAACATAAAGAATTCAAATAATTTGAAGTTCATTTTCCCATCCATCAAATGGAGTAGAATTTTCAGCCATACAATTTTGCGATGATGTAAATCATGGGAAAACAAACATCAAATTACGTGATTTCTTTATGTTATGCTATCTAAGGCGTGTAGAACGAGATGGCCGGTTTGGATTTTTCATGGGGGGGTCTACTCCTTGAGTTCTCACGGAGTTCTCACCAAATTAGTTCTCAATCCGTTCTCTTTTTGTTTTTGTTTTTTTAAATATCATTGGATGCAAAATGTTATTGAGTCCGAGAACAACCATTGATTTTTTTAAAAAAAAAATTGGTCAGACCTAATATGATGTTGTGTTCGACACAATGATCTAAAAAAAAATTCCGTGCGTTCGACCTTTTTTTTATTTATTTATTTTAAAATTAATCATATGTGTTAGATGATATATTAGTTTAGTGCCATATTGGTTATGTATCAGTTTAGTCTTCTATTCTCTCCTATATGTATGACTCTTATTGTACTCAGTTTATTAAATCAATAAAAGAATATTTTTCCTATCCCTAATTCTAACATGATATCAGAACCTATCGTTCTATAAGGTCTATACTAATTTGATCATCGATATCGAGATGGAGTGATTCTCGTCTTCATCGGAATCACTCCACCTCCCAACATCCCTCTCCCCAACAAATCTCCAAAACTCTAACCCTTATCCTCTCCCTAATCTCCACTCAAAAACCTAATCACTCTTTTAATTACCAGCCGCCTATCTCCTCTTCCTTCTCTCATCTGCTTAACCTAAGAACCCCCAAATCTATTCTTCCCCCATAACCTTGAAAATAGAAATGGCATTCTCGAAGGCTCTCTTCAGCTCTTTAATGGCGATCTTCGCCGTCATTTCCCTCGTCGGCGCTGCCGCGGCCCAGGCTCCCGCTCCCAGCTCCACCTCGGGTGCCACCGCCGCCGCTGCCGCCACTCTGATCGTCGCAGCTGCTGTTATCTCGTCCGTGGCGATCTTGATCCGTTCTCTCCGTTACTGAACGGACCATTTTAAAACAGAGTTGTCTTAGTATTGTTGAATGGATTATTTGATTTGTATCTAGAATTTGGTATGGTGATTTGTATTGAAATGGAATCTCTATTGCTATAATATATATTTTGAAGCAGGATATTTAAAAAAAAAAAAGAAATCTTGCAAGTTCTTGTGCTTCTACATTCAGATCGTCAACTCACTACGGTTGATCGATTGTGATCATCAACTCACTCCGGTTGATTGATCGTTTCTTGTGCTTCTACATCCTGATCGTCAACTCACTCTGGTTGATCGATCGTGAGTTTGAAAGGGGTGTTATCGGCATCCAGTTCTCAGTTCAGGAATGAGATCCCAACATCGACAATTCACAAGTCTGAGGTGAGATCCTATCATCGACTATGTCTCAACTCAAGGGTGAGATCCCAACATCGACAATTCTCAAGTTTTGGGTGAGATCCTATCATCGACTATGTCTCAAGTCAGGGGTGAGATCCCATCACAGATCGGGATATGAAGATCCCGTCACTGTTCGGGGTGAGATCTCAACAGTGCGCCACCACTACTTCCTTCCGCAATACTCTACTTCTCAGTTTCCGTCACATGTGCCATCAAGTGTTGTTTGCTGTTCGTTCTACATCAACATCGTCAGTATTTTAAACTCTTGTTGCTTGAACCAACTTGAGTTTGAGAGGGGGTGTTAAATGATATATTAGTTTAGTCCCATATTAGTTATGTATCAGTTTAGTTTTCTATTCTCTCCTATATGTATGAGTCTTATTGTACTCAGTTTATTAAATCAATAAAAGAATATTTTTCCTATCTCTAATTCTAACAATATGCAAGATCATATTGCATTCGAGATTTTTTGTTTAACTGACGCAAGATGATTTTTTGATTCCTATATCGTCTCTCAAATATAGAAGGGTATTGTTCCTGTTTTTTCGAAATTTAAAAATATAGTGAACGATTAGAGCAGATGCTCTTCTGTATCAACAAAATTATAGACAAAATAAGGAGCATTAGATAGTGTTCACTAATTCCTAATGTGTGTATGCGAAGGAGAAGCCATACCCCAATTCAAGATTAATTATAATAGCAGAGATTAGGGGCTCCTTGAGTTAGGATAACAAAAGTTATTTAAATGTGGGCTAAGATAAATTTTAGTTAATTCTCAAAGCAAGTTTTCAGAAAGTTGGAGTTAAGATAGAGGTCTCAGCTTAAAAAAGTCCTTCGTTGGATGGGGTTCATTAAATTATGTTCGATGCATTACTTAAGCACATGGTAACATTGTAAGAAGTTATATAGTTTATGAATTCAAATGCACTGCTCCTAGGAAGAGAAGAAAAATTAAGTCGAGCATGCATGTTGGGTGTTAGGAGTCCCCCATGTACTACTACCATCATCCATGTGCAGATCTGAGAAACTTACTGCAAGATCAAAGGTGGGAGAAAAATAGAGTAAGATGGGAGGGGATGTACTTGAGGAGCATTGAGATATGAATGCTCACATTTATTGGCTTTCTGAGAAGTGAGCCATAGTAAGAGATGAAGACATTAATTGCCAGTGTGCTTGAGAAAGGTGACACAATGAGGAAAAAAACAAATGCAGTGATAAGCACAGGCTTCTAGTTGGAGACTAGGAGTTGTCAGCCAAATTAATATGGCCCTTTGTCATCTTCATAATGCTATCATTACTATATTTGTGGTACAGTCTTTTCCTTGTTTTTTAGTCTGTAATCTAGCACTGTTTAGTGGTGGTTTGATTAGCTGTCAAATTATTGTAAGAGCATCCACAGTCGTGGGCTAAATACCCAAAATTTGGAAAATTTGGAAAAAAACGAGCTGCAGTCGTCGTCCAAATACCCAAAATTTGGGTATACGATGAATAGTGCCGTGCCAAATATAGCAGGCGATTTGGCTATTTCCAAAATATAGAGGACGCAAGATTATCAACCGTCCGTCCTAATTGACGGAAGATAATCCTCCGTTTCGTACAAAAAGTACGTTAGCCAATGATTAACCAGTTTTTGAAAAAAAAAAAAACAAAAAAAAATTCAACAGACGCAAGATAATCAACCGTCCGATCAAAATGACGGTGCTTATTTAACCGTCTGTGCGTTTTTTTTTTAAAAAAATTTTTTAAACAGGGACGGTGTATAAAACACCGTCCATCCTAATTAACGGTTCATATTGAACCGTCCCAGGCCTTTTTTAGTTTTTTTTTTTTTTTTTTTTTGTCGTTTAGTGCCTTCAAAAAAAAAAAAAAACCAAACCTGTCAACATCTTGTACACGTCACCACATAAATGACGGAACATTATGAACCATCCCAGGCTTCTTCTTGATTTTTTTTTTTTTAATTATTTTTTTGTCTTCTAGTGCATTAAAAAAAAAAAAAAAAAAAAAAAATTGTTTCTGATGGTTAATAGTGTACAGATGGTCAACAAACGGATCATAATGATCCTTATGACCAAATTGACGGTTCATAATGACCCGTGTGTGACATTTTAAAAAAAAAAAAAATTCAACAAACGGATCATAATGATCCTTTTGACCTAATTGACGGTTCATAATGAACCGTGTGTGACTTTTTTTTAAAAAAAAATTTTTCTTAACAGGGACGGTTTATAATGAAGCGTGCGATGAGATTAACGGTGTATATTGATCCGTCTGTAACTTTGTTTTTAAAAAAATTTTTTTTTTAAAGGGACGGAGAATAATGAATCGTGCGATCAAATTAACGGTTTATAATCATCCGTCTATCGAAGAAACAAATGACTGATCGAAATATAGCATTGAACGACTGCAGCAAGATTCGATTTTTCCTATTTCCAAATTGCTATATACCCAAAATTTGGCAGCAGCGACTACAGATGCTCTAAGAAAACACATCTGAGAAGAAGCACAAGTATGTGTACTTTTTTGTCATCGGATTTCATTTCCAAATATTTTGCTCTGAAAAGACTTGAAATTGCAAGTCTACTGTTTATAATTTTTTTAATTATTTATTTCTCTCACTCTCATTCTCTCTTCACTTTTAAAGTTTTTTGTTTTTTTTCTTGTTCTTGTTCTATTTGAGAAATAACGTAGCTCAAACAAGGAACTCTGAATTCGAATTGCCATTCAATTACTCACCTCATCATTCAATTACCCACCTCATCCAATTCCAATCAGTACATTGCATGTTGGTTGAAGTGGCTTTTCTCTCTCTTTAAAATTACGAAATCCTATTTAAATCAAAAGGTTCTCCTCTCCTCTTCACTAAAAATCTAAAAGCCCCCCCCACATTAGTTTCTCTCAGAAATCGGCATCCCCACATTGATTAAGCCCTAATTCTATTTAATTAAGATAAGTAATGCTTCATCCACTACCAATTTTATTACCATTTTATTCACTACCTTATGTGGCATACTCTTATTGGAGAGTTCCCCCACCTACTCTATCTTCCCCAATCTATTGAAGTGTGCCGCCTAAGGTAGTGAAGAGAAAATTAGTGAAATTGATAGTGGATATAGCATTACTCAATTAAGATTAAGCCCTAGGTAATTGAGTTTCGAATTTTTTGGGGGTTTAATTAATTAAGATCAATTTAATTAAGATTAAGTGGCTATTAATTGACTTTTTTTAAAAATTAATTAAGATCAATTTGGTTTAATTGGTTTAAACTCTAATTAATTAAGATTAATTTCAAGTAAAACAAAAAATCTAAGTGTTTTAAATTACTTTCGCTATAGTGTTTTTTCAACTCAAACAAAGCTAATTTTACGTGAAATACAATTCCTGCTACAGTAAATCTACATTCAACAAAAACTATTTTAAGAAATCAAATTCAAGGAATTGCTTTGCGACAGTGTTGCTCCTTCTCTTGATTTCTTTTACAACTAACCAAACACCCCTTTTAGTGTAGTAGATGTATATAGATGAAGCAATAGTGTTTGCTCATGTAGGGTTTTGTCCAAGTGGGTCACTAACAAATGTGGAAATTTCATATACCTCAATCACAAATTGATATTACTATATAATTCACTCACGATGTTGGCCAATAACAAAAATGTATTTTTTGTTTGCTATTGTCACTCTATTTATGTTAAATCTTACCATGAGTTTGAAAATAAATATTTTACCCTCTTTTTAGGGTTAAGGTTAAGGTTAGGGTTAGGGTTAGGGTTAGGGTTAGGGTTAGAGTTAGAGGTTTAGGATTTAGGGTTTAGGGTTTAGGGCTAGGACTAGGGCTAGGATTAGTGTTAGGTTAGGGACTCTTACCCTAACCCTAGATTTTAAAAGAAGGGCAAATTTTTTTTTCAAACTCATGGTAAGATTTAACGTAAGTAGAATGACAATAGCCTTAACCATAAACCTTAATCCTGAATTTTAAAAGAATGGCAGAATGGTTATTTTGAAACTCAAGCTAATATTTAACATAAGTAGAGTGACAATAGCAAACAAAAGTATTTTTTTGGTATTTGCTAACTTTGTGGGTGAGATGGAAATATCAATTTGTAAGTGAGGTATATGGAACTTTAATATTTGTTAATGTAATGAAGTTCATAATGCCATGATTACTATACTAGTGTTACTCTGTGCAAATTGCACAGTCTAAAATAGGTTTTAGGGACTCATAAATTTATATAGAGCTCCTAAAAAATATGAGAGAATTGGAAGAAACTTATGAATATCATTCATACCGTAATTATTGAAATCTTCATTATCATCATCACATAAGCTGATAGTTTAGAGAATCACGGTCAAACCATAATGTTATATAATTGAATATTACTAAAGCTGTTGGGGGTGCGGGTGTAAGGATGGGGGTGGGTTTGGGAAGAGCCATGAGATTTTGTGTGATTTGAAAAATGAGAGAGGAAGAGGAAGAGGAAGAGACTATGTTTGAGAGATTAGGGTTTTTATTTTGTTTTGGTTATTTTAATAAAAACCATTCGTAGTGCACGTGTTAGTTAAATACAAATTCGTTCTTTTACTCTCCTTTCTCTGTTTTAAAATAGAGAGAATAGAGGGGGTCAACTCTCTCTCTTATTATTATAAGATATATATACTAGTATTGTCCTGTGCAGATTGCACAGCCTAAAATAGTTTTGAGAGACTCGTAAAATTATATAGAACTCCAAAAAAGCGTGAGAGAATTGTGAGAAACTTATTAATATTATCTCTACTGTAATTACTGAAACTTTCATTATCATCCCCATATAAACAGATGATTTAGAGAATCACTGCCAACCATAATGTTATCTAATTGAATATTACTAAAACTAAAAAATGGATGCAATGAAAAGATGTCACAAATTCAACTAATTTATGTTAACAGATATATTATAACATCATTAAAATTAAGTAAATAGATTATACATTATAAACTATACATTATAGCACAAGTTATGGTAAGTTGATATACTAAGAAAACCATATTAAAATAATTTTATAAATTGTGTTTGCTTAAAAATCTAATTCTAAGTTAGGGGATGAGGTGAGTTGGGGAAGAGACGTAAGATTTTGTGAGATTGAGAAAGTGAGAAGGGGAAGAGACTGTGTTTGAGAGATTGTGGTTTTTATTTTGTTTTGATTTTTTAATAAAATCATGCGTAGTGCACGTGTTAGTTAAATAAGAATCCCTACCTTTCCTCTCATTTCTATATTTCAAAATAGAGAAAGGGGAGAGGAAGTAAGCTCTCTCTATCATATTAGAATAAGATACAAATATAATATAATTTGTCTCGTGCAGTCTTGTCTTTAATTTTTCTTTATAAATATAGAATAATGTAGTATCTATATAATAAAACACAAAGAAAGCTATCAAGTGGCTCTCATTCAATTCCCCCAAAATCAAAGGCCCAGATCTAACATCACAAAACACATTTTTCCTCCAAAAAGTTTTTCCACAAAACTCAAATTCAAAGCCCTCCCAAAACAACTCCTTTATTTATTTAATTCTCTCTCTCTCTCTCTCTCTCTCTCTCTCTCTCTCTCTCTCTCTCTCTCTCTCTCTCTCTCTCTCTCTCTCTCTCTATATATATATATATATATATATATATATATATATATATTAGTAGTTTACACGTGCGATGCACGTCTTAATTAATATAGTTTTTTTAAAAGTAAAAATTCAGACGTAGTTTGGATTTGATCTAAAACTTTATTTATAGTAGTTATGCATGTGCGTTGCACGGGTTGGTAGATGGACAAATTACACTAAGGCCTTCTCCCATTATAGTAGTAGAGATAGTAGTAGAGATTATAATAGTTATGCACGTGCGTTGCACGGGTTGGTAGATGAACAAATTACACTAAGGCCTTCTCCCATTATAGTAGTAGAGATAGTAGTAGAGATTATAATAGTTATGCACGTGTGTTGCACGGGTTGGTAGATGAACAAATTACACTAAGGCCTTCTCCCATTATAGTAGTAGTAGTGTATATATATATAGGTGGCCCTTCGGTTCCCAACAACGGCCTAGGTTATATCAATTTTTTTAGAATCTGTTCAGTGAAGAGTTATTTGGGACGAAATTCCCAAAATAACCCTCCGCTGATCAATTGAAACGAGTTATAGGGAGCTCGATCTGAGCCGCTGATCACGATCATGAGCGATCCAACAGCTCAGATTGGTGTTTTCCAACCCGTGAAAACTAGACCCGTTTTCAATGGAGCATTTTCCTATATATCTATATATACACACACTTATGGAAATATGAACTTTTATACTCCAATTCATAATTATTTTTCAACATATACTAATGAATACATGGACTTTTATTTACAACTAATTATTGTTATACTATTCAAACTTGAGCTATATAATTGTTGATTTACTATTTACAAGGCTTTTCATATGTTGTATCGTTCTGAAGACATGCCGTAGGCACGTGCCCACAGGCAAATCTAGTTTATTTATAAGGTAACTTTTTAGCTAAAATAATAAGGTAACTTTTTAGCTAATTCACTTTTATTTATTTATTATTTTGTATTTATATTTTGAGTGAAGATTTGTATCTTATGGTTCACATGTCGATTGAAGATCTTATATCTATAATTAGGAGGGCCCAATTTGATCACAGTCCCAAACTGGAGTTAATGTGGCATTCATGAGATACCTAGCATTTGGGGACAATCTGAACAAATTTTTGTTCCCTTTCAATACCAAAAACTCATACATGAACATATATATATTCGGATGAGTTTATTCAGCTTCATAGCTTAAGTCATAATAAGCATGGATGTGAATTCCAACAATTATATAAAGGAAAGAAGTATACAGAATGTGGTACGAATGGTGAACTTTTAGTTTGTTTTTTTATTTTTTTATTAATGCACAAGGAACCGACATACCTAACGCCTGAAATAAATTTTATTATTTGTACAAGTAACTTAGCAAAAGCAATTAATCGAGTTGAAAATAAATAAATTTGTGACCATCTGAATGATGCATCTAACAAGATCATCAAATATATAAATGACCGTCATGGTGGATGAATAGGTCCACATATCTCTCTTAGATACGTTGTAAAAACGTTGGTGATTCACTGATAATTTTTATTAGGGATGATCACACAATCAGGTTTTTTTTAGCAAGCTTCACAAAAACAATTACTGGATAAAGAAATTTTATGATTCTTCAAGGAATGTCCATTCGAATTTTCTATTATTTGACACATCATTGTTGACCCCCGAATGGCCAAGTCGGTCATGCCAAAGCATAAATTTTTTTTGTGTCATTGAACTGCTGATTCATCACGATATTTGACTCTATTGATCTTATGGTTGTAATGTACAATCCATATGAATAAGGCGGTTTTTCCTTTATGTTTCTGCCATGAAATTTCAGAAGTGATATACAAAAATTTTGTATTTCCGTTATTCAGAGTTTCGATATGGGATCTATTAAGACACATGTTTTTAAAACTAAGTGGATTTCTTCTATACTTGACGGAATATAATACATCTTCAATATAAAATATTTATTACCCCATGTAAAATTATATGAGCTCTTCCGGAGCCATCAACCAAGCTTGCACTTCCTGGAATCATATTAGCATATGCTTTTTCTAATTTCTAATTCGAAAAATACTTTTTATTTAGATGAATTGTATGTGTCGTTCCATAGTCTGCTAGACATAGTTCTTCATCTTTCATCTTGGAATTGCTCAAAGCATTGAAATTTGTCATATATCTTCATATAAATAAAAATACATAAGTTGATAATCAAATTAAAACAAGAAAATAAATAACTAAATTTTTATTTATTTATTAGATCACTATCACGTAGATCATCTTCAACCATGCTAGCCATCTATCAATTTTAGCCAAAATAGCTAATTTAAAGACAAAAATATGCTCCAACGACTCCCTAAAATAGATTTCTCAGATTCACTCGCCAAATCTGCGAGTTTGTATCGCTCACTAAACTTTCGTTCCGCTCTTTCTGTTTCTAAAAAAAATCGTGTTCGCGATTAGAAAATCGCGTATAAATTATGTACATTACCTGCCAGCATACAAATGTCTATGCAGCGCCTCAAATGATAATTTTAAAATCACCCCAAAACCATGGACTACAAGTCTGCAAGTCTACAAACCCACCAATTCTCCTGTCGCATAACATTAATTATGGGAGTACACTCATAGAAATCAGGTTTTGTTAATGTACTTGAATTAACTTTGATATTACACTATCTGTATAGTGGCGGGTGGCCTTGGGGTGATAAATCTCAGGCATCAGAACTTAGCCCTGCTAGGTAAATGGCTCTGGAGATTTTTTAAATTCGAGCATCTTCCTTGGAGTCAAAGCATCAGAGACAGGTGTTTCCCCTCCTCCTCTGTTGGGGACTTCCACTCTCAAGTGCACCGTAGTGCTTCCCCGTTCTGGAAAGGAGTTTGGAAAGCGGCAGCTGCCTTCAGTGTGGGCATCCGCCATACTTGTCTAGACGGATCCAAGACCAAGTTTTGGTCGGATATTTGGACTGGTAACATCAATCTAGCGTCCGCTTTCCCGGCTCTTTTCCGCCTTGTGTCCCACCCAGCCGCTTATGTTGCTGACTACTACACCATCGTTAACAATCAGAGACATTGGCATATCCCCTTCTCTGTGGAGATCCCACCTAACCTCTCCGCGGACCTCATCGACCTTCTTGTCATTCTAATTCACCACGCTTGGGGTGATAAAGAAGACTGGGTCTGGAGGTGGAATTCGGTAGGGACCTTCACTGTCAAATCTTTCTACAATTTCCTTAACTTCCGGGGCATTTCTTCCCCATTTGCTAAACTAATTTGGCAGTCTTGTGCTCCACTGAAGATTAAAATCAATAGTTGGCTCGCCCTTAACAACCGGTTACTCACGGTTGAGAATCTAAACAAAAGGAATTTGGCTTGGGGACAATTGTGTCCACTATGCTTCACGGGTCAAGAAGACACCAATCATCTTTTTGTCAATTGTGAATTCATCCGTCCGTTATGGAGAATAGCTACATTAGCTTGGGAATTCCCGCACATTCCCGATCAGCTTGAGTCATGTTAGCTGGTTAAACCAACTAACTCCAAGTTTCGGAAGTCATGGTGTCTATCGGTTCATATTATCTTCTGGGTCTCGTGGTTGGAGAGGAACAAACGATTATTCCAACATAAAACTTCCAACATCTCCACTATTACTGACGATTTTATCTATCTCTTTAATTTCTATGCCGCGGCCTTAAATCATAAGGCTAGATTAGCCCTTCACTGCTACAGATTAACAGATGCTACTACTTGTTTGCGTAATCGTAATGCTTTATGACTATCTCGATTATCTATCGTTCTTACGATTTATTGTGTTTTGTCACAGGTTTGAGGGTGGAGCTGTATGCTTCTTTTGTGCACTGTTAGCCCCTTTTGCTTTGTCTCTAGAGAGACCCTGGGCTTGACTCTGCTGGCTTTTTGCACCCCTCCTCTAGCCTCTATGCTGAGGTCGGTGCATTTGCTCTCCTTCTTAATTACACGGGTTGCTAGTTGCTTCAGGCAGTTTAAGGGTATCTCAGCTTCGTGCTTATTTATGTTCTTGAACTATATTTTGGGACTGGTTGTACCCTGTTACCATCTTCTTTTCTCTATGTGTATCAGATTGTCAGGTCTATTGGCAGTTCTCTGTTTTGGGAGTAATAGTGTGTATGCTCCTTCTTCATCTAATATATTAGTCATGTTGGTTTTATGTAGTGTATCTGTGACTCTATTTACTGTTTTGGCTTCAGCATTTGTATGCTTATCTTGCGGCCCAGGCCTAGTGCTAGGTCCGGCTCTCTTGGAATTTCTATTTCTTCTCTTCAGGCCTCTTCTGATTGCGCGTTCCCCTGGTGTCTCCAGGGACGCGCCAGAGTTTGTCAGCTTATGGTGTTTGTGAGGAGCCCTTCCGATCGCTTCACTAGGCCTCGGCGGCTGGAAGGTGCGTTTCCTGGGCAGCTCATCTCTCGCTTTCTCGAAGAGGGTTGGAGTACCTGCTTCGCCGGCCTTTTGGTCTCGATGGCATCCCTGGTGATGGCGGTAAGGTGGCCAGGAACCTTGAATTTGTTGTTTGATTATGGTCTGTGTATTTTGTGATGTCGGAACCCGGGGTGGATATGGCCCTGTGGTCACTGCGTTTTGTTTTGTGCTGGTTTTTACCTCTTGTAAAACCTTGTATCTGTTGAACTTCGTTGATTTATTTAATATATTGGTGGGCTGGAGTCTTTTGACTCTATCCAATTCATCATTTTTTACACTATCTGTATAGTATTTAGAGTTTTAAGACCATCACGATCAGGAAAAATATTTGCTTGCGAAAATCACGATCGCCAAAAGAGACCTGCTTGCGCGATCTGTGGGCAGCGAGGAAGTTTTTTTTTCTTTTAAATTGGGATTTTTTTTCTTGGGTTTTGTAATCTTTCTTGACATATCAATTTTGGGTTTAAATTAGGCTAAATTTTATATATAAAAAAACCCACTGAGTTTTGAGGCCAGTTTAAAAAATCACACTAATACTAATTTTTTTTTAAACGACACAAATTTTCAAAAAACATCGTTGGGTTAGTTAGGGTTAGGGTTGGGTTAGGATAGGGTTTAAAAAAAATCCACTTTCATCTTTCATTTGTGTTTAAAAAAACCACATTCATTTTTCATTTGTGTTTAAAAAAATATCACTTAACTAATCCCCTGGCGAACTAACCCTAATCCTAACGCTAACTAAACCAATGGAGTTTTTTGAAATTTTGTGTCGTTTTTTTTTATAAAAAAAAACTTAGTACAGTTTGTTTGAACTGGCCCAAAACTCAGTGGGGTTTTTTGAAATTTTGTGTCGTTATTTTATATTAAAAAAAAACTTAGTGCAGTTTGTTTAAACTGGCCCAAAATCCTATTTGCATTCCTATTGTTATTTGACCCAAAATTCAAAATCCATTTGTATAACTATTACTAATTCCTAATACCCACAACCCATTAACCCACATCCTAATCCTATATATAAACCCTCCTAATCCTTAAACCCTAACCCTAACCCGATTTTCCTCTCCTAAAACTACCGGCCTCCCTCTCCCTCTCTCTCTCCCTCTCCCTCTCCCGGCTGCATCCAACCTGAACCCCATCTACCCACTAGGCCGACCACCACCTCCGGCCTACATCCCCTACTCCGGCCACCCATCAACACCCCAAACCCGAGCCCCTTGCTCTTTTCCTTGCTTGGCCGATCACACACCTACCATCACCATCATCAAATCTTGCACATCAATCCCCCTACTTCTCTTCGTGGTGTTCTCAAAGTGGTCGCTTGCCACTTTGATCATCGTCGCTTCAAGGAGGTTTGTTGTGGAGTTTTGTTCGTGATTGCTTGCAATCGTTGCTTGTAGCAGATTTCGTTCGTGATTTTTGCTTCTAGGCTTGATTGCATCGTTCTTCATCTCCAAATTAGGGCAAGTAACTTGTACTCCAATTCATTTGTTTGATACAAGTCCCAAAGTTCACTTATAGTGTAGTTGGGTCTGGAGTCAACTCTTGGTTGTGTTTTCTTTGATGGGTGTTGTCTCTATTGTGATATTATGACCATAGATGACTCACGACATATTTTTGATATGAAATAACCTAGGATTCGTCTGTTCTTGATTTCTAATCGTGTATGTGAAAACTTGTGTGAAATTGTGTTTTGATTGAGATCCATATGATATATTTGGTGTGGACATGTTAATAACCCTAAATCATGATGTTTAGACACTTGGTAGGCTTTATTTCAAGTTTGGAAGTGTTTGGATCAATATTCTTGAATCTATGATGTTTTTGTTCTTAAGGGTGAAATCTGTATTTTCTTGTTGTTCAGTTTTGTTTGCTGTTTTTGACTATGCAACAGTCAGTATCTTGATTTCGGTATAAAATATGAGTTTTAGATAATTTCTTCTATTTTCAAACCCCTCTGACCTTGCTTGATTTTGTTTTCGTATGACTGAGTTATGGTTGTTTTAGTACAGAGGTGTCGGTCTTTTCTAGATTCTGTTTTTCACTAATTTTGATAACAAACTATTTTCAAGAACTATGCTATACATATTATTTTGATTTGAAACTTTGGTCAGTGTTTCTTTATCTAGTTAGGGATTATCCAGAATTTTGGTGAATTTTATTGATAAGTTTTATGTGATGTTTTATGCTCGTTTATAAAATCTATACTAGCTGTATTTTGCTCGTTGTTCTGTAAATAACCCAGGGATGGCGAACGGGTCGAGTGGGCCGGGCCGGGCCCAACCCGTACAGGTTGGCACGTATACTTAGCATGTCCGGGCCGGGTTGCACTTTTATCCGGGCCGGGCCGGGCCGGGTTAAGTTTTCGTTTGGGTGGCCCGCCCAACCCGTGAACCCTTTAGGGTTCAACCTGGGTTGGGCCGGGTCGACTCGCGGGTTGGCCCGTTTATTTTTTTTTCTTTTTGGTAGCTTAAATTAAATTAATAATAATAATTATTATAATACTAAGTAAGTAATAATACTAATAAACAATAAAAATCGTAATAATAATAATAAGATTGAAAGAGTGAAATTGACAGCAAACTATTTTCAAGAACTATGCTATACATATTATTTTGATTTGAAACTTTGGTCAGTGTTTCTTTATCTAGTTAGGGATTACCCAGAATTTTAGTGAATTTTATTGATAAGTTTTATGTGATGTTTCATGCTCGTTTATAAAATCTATACTAGCTGTATTTTGCTCGCTGTTCTATAAAGAACCTTATTTTCACTATGATTCCTTTTACTGTATGAAAAGTGGTTGTGAAATAAGAAAGTTAGTATATTTTATCTATTTTCATATCCCTTTAGCGGAATTGAATTTCGTTTCACTGGTTGCGAGATATCTTAGTTTTCGTACAGCAGTGTTAGGATTTCCAGATTTGCCAAACTATGTTTTCTTGATGCTTTCGTATTTTTGATGACTGATCTATCCTTACTAGAATGTTATGAAACTTTATATTTTGATTCTAGACATATAGAGGAATACCCCAGATTTTTTCTGGATTTAATTGAGAGGTTTTAATGCTGTTTTCCTGACTGATAATTCGTTTTTCCTGAATTCTGACTGAACATGTTTTCTGTTTTCGAACATGTTTTGAGTTATGATGTTGTGAAGTACTATGTGAATTATTTGTATTCGTTGGATTCGTGTGTATGTCTATTTTCCAGATCCTTCAATGGATCCAGATTTGCATTTCTGTAGCGACAAGAATCACTGTTTTAGTACTGTACTATCATGCTGTCCTGAACATGAACATACATTGTTTTTCTCGTTTATGTGACTGTACAATATCTATGATTGTTTATTTGTTTCCCTGAACTCAGTAATGATTACACCATGTTAGTTTGATACTATTTCGTACACATTCATGCATGTTTGATGACCATAATAAAAGTAACCAAGCTGGGATTTCTTAAGGGAAGATCTAGTAGTGGAAAATATGGAAACATGTACTTGGAAGGGAACTAGTATTCCGTACTGTTATTGATACTGTTACTGTTACAGTTACTGCTACTATGACTGTTACTGTTACTTTACTGCTACTGTTACTGTTACTGATACCTGAGTACACTGCCCCATCATGGTCCACTATGAAATCTAAAAGCGAAACTGTTTGTTGTAGCAACCATGTAGTAAAAACTGGGATGCATGAAGTGCTACCTAGCTAGTAATACACACAAGACTGTAAGAACATAAAACAGATACTGTTAGACTGATATTATTAGACTGATACTGTTAGACTGATATTGTTGTACTGTTATCTTGATTCACTGATATACTGAGCTTACTGTTACTGGACACTGTTAGCTGCCATATGACACTGCCTTTGACATAAAACAACTGTACTATTAGTATACCATGCTAGTTGACTGCTATGCTATTAGTTAGTTTCCCCATGTGCTTGTATCCTACATTATTTATGATCCGGGACTTGCAGTTGACGGGTACTTATTTTCTCCTTTTCTCCTCCTGCAAATTTACTAATTGCAAATCAGGATGGACGACTGCTAGACGATATTGGCGAGATGATGTATTAGTGCTGGAGATTCTGCTCTATTATTATTTTTATTGTTGCTTGAACACTGAATAAAGTGTATTTGGATTATTGGATATTATTTGTGTTTGGGCGATGTGACTCAGGATATTTGATTTTGTCCAGACTCTAATTTATTTGAGAATACTTTATTTTAATTCAAGTAAATTTCTGTTGGTATTTTGTTTCAATTATGCATGTGGGTTGACATCTTTCGCTTCCGACTCTGATTATTGTTGTGAGATATTGTAAAGAATTCATGAACAACTTATGGATGATGAAAATCATTCGCTGGGCTTTTGTTACGTGCTTGTATTCCGTATTTTTGAGAAGCGGGGCATGACATTTATATTCTCATAATTAATTTGCATAAAGTTTCTTTTTCCATGCTCTACACCATCATTGCTCCACTTCTGGTGAGAGGGCATTTTTCTTATTTGAGTCATATTGGTTGTGTCCACCTCCATTTTTGAGATTATAACGACTACGACAACGCCCATAAGTGCTAGCATTTACTTTAGATTTTTTTTTTGTATTCGCTTCTAGGAATGGTTGTGAGCCAGTTGGTGGGACTGATGATTTTTCAACCAAAGCTCATTGTTTTTTCAGCAACAATGAAGCATCATATAAGTTGTGAATATTTTTTAAAACCCCTTTCACGCTATTATTGTTGTAAGAGCATGCTTGATGTATGAAAGGTTGTGAATGTTTTCTCTAACACATCATTTTCAGTAATATTATCGCCACATAACCTCAGTTGGGAGACAATTTTGAATATTAGGGAATTGTACTCATTCACAGTTTTGAAATCTTGCAAGCGCAAATGTATCCAATCATAATGAGCCTTTGGGAGTATCACAGTTTTTTGGTACCTCTTCTCTAAATTTTTCCACAGTTTAGCATGATCTTTTACCCCAAGATATTTAAATTTCAGCCATTTATTAAAATGATGACTGATAGGGCTAAAAATGGGGTTAAATCGGAACCGTCCAGATTGGACACGAATCTCGAAGCTCAGGGGTAAAAAGGTAATTTCACATACAAGCGGATCCAAAGCGGGTACGGAATCTCTTCCAACGACCCACGAACGGATCCACACCCATTGGGTACGGGTTCTGACCCGAGACGAACCCAAACCAATAAGAGACAAATCAGGATCCATCATTTGGCCAAGCCAATAACCCTGATTTGCTCTCACCGGGAATCAAGGAAAGATTTCCTAAAACAGACTGAGGATTTTGCTCCCAGCTGTTACACAGGAGATCAAATCCTTAAACGGCTCCCCTGACGACTATAAATAGCACCCCTCTACCACCATGACCAGGTTAATCACTTCTTCACCACTTTTAAGCTCTTTCTTAATCTCTTCTGATTACTGACAAGAGCGTCGGAGGGTGCATCGCCGGAATCAACCCCGGTGTTTCGCACTTCCTTGCAGGTCGCGGCAGGAGCAAGAAGGTTGAGTCAACTGTTCAGGTTTTTCTCGGACTCACAAATTCTATCTGTTTACCCCCACACCGAAATCAGCGGTAACAGATTGGCGCCGTCTGTGGGAAACACCACACGAACAGCCTCAGCCCCTTCTCCATCGTCCTCTGCAGTCATGCCTCTGAAGAAGGTCAGATCCAGAGGGTCAAACCGTGTGGCCAACCTCGCCGACCCGACGAATGAAGTCCCAGTCAATCCTATTCCTCAGTCCGACCTCCCTCCGCCGGCTCAGCAGGGCCCACCTCCTCCTCCCAAGCAGCAGCCCAACAATGGTCCGTCCGGTCATAACGGTCGGAAGGAGAAGCAGCCCCTCAATCCGGGCCATGTCTCGATCCATAATGGGTCCTCGGACTCGATGGCTTCTCATCATCCCGACCTCCGCATCACACTCCTGAACTGCCAGAAGGAAGACGAACTCCGCACCCATCTTGACGAGAGGCGGGCCCGAGAGGGAGCCTCCCGCCAGCGTCAGGGTGAGCGGTCCCCACGTCGCCGAGACGGCAGAAGGTCCCCGGACTGCAGAGGCCGAGCGGCGTCCCCCGAGCGCCGAAGGAGGAGGTCGCGTTCCCCCGGGGATCGGCGTCATCCGAGGAACCGAGAAGTGCCTATCAGTCGGGCTGAATTCCTCCAATTTCAGGAGACCGTTCTACAGGCTCTCAACCTTCGGCAGAACGTCCAGAATGCTCAGAGAGCTCCGACGCCCCCGAGGGACCCCAGTCCTCGCCGCCGAACCCGAAGTCCTCCCCCGGCTCCCAGCCGCCAGCGGCAGCAACACAGCCCTCGCCGATCCCAGGACTACCGGCGCCAGAGTCCGCGCTCCCCCTCCTATGAAGAGGAGTCCGGGGGGTCATACGATTACCAGCGAAGGGACGACGCCCTCATCCGCCGTATCCATGAGGTGGAAAGGCGTATCGGCCGCATGGACAGGGAGGAGGAGTCCCGAGCAGGAACCATCCGTCCCAGCCGACCCCCCTTCTCACGGTCGATCATGGAGGCCCACATACCGAGGAGTTTCAAACCGCCACAGTTTGAAACATACTCAGGGGAATCCGACCCGGTCGATCACGTCGAAAGCTTCAAGACCCTGATGCTGATCCATCAAGCTTCCGACGCTGTGCTCTGCAGGACCTTCCCTGCCACCCTCAGGGGGTCGGCTCGGGAATGGTATTCCAGGCTCGCCCCCTCCTCCATCTTCTCGTTCGAGCAGTTCGAAACACTGTTCATTACTCACTTCGTGAGTAGCAGGCGAGCCGAGAAGACATGCCTCTCCCTGCTGAACCTGCGACAGGAAAGGGAAGAGAAGCTGCAGGACTATGTGAAAAGATTCACCGCAGAGGTAAGGTTTATCGCCTCCTTAGACCAGTCGGTGGCAACCGTGGCGTTCCAGTCGAACGTCCTCAACGCCAACCTCCGATCGTCCCTAGCCAAGAAACCACCGCATGACTTCACCGACCTCCTTCTGAGGTGCGAGAAGTACATCCGAGCAGAGGAGGCTGA
The DNA here is from genome assembly GCA_017893485.1 of Hemerocallis citrina. Lineage (NCBI taxonomy): Eukaryota > Viridiplantae > Streptophyta > Magnoliopsida > Asparagales > Asphodelaceae > Hemerocallis > Hemerocallis citrina. The sequence continues at coordinate 307,922,549 of CM030361.1, forward strand.
AGCCCTTCCGAGCTTCGGAGGGCCCTCCGCGGGGTCGAAGAGGAAGGCGACGGGGGAGGAGGGGTCCAAGAAAGCTCAGAAGGACAATGGCGGTCAGCGTCGCGCTCCCCCCAGGTTCGAGAAGTTCACTCCCCTCACCACCAACGTCTCTACTATCCTGATGGAAGTGGAGAAGGAGGGGGTCATCCCTCCAGCTCCGAGGATGCACACCCCGGCAAAGAGGAGGAACAAAGATAAGTGGTGTCGTTACCACCGAGACCACGGCCACGACACGAACGACTGTCGGGCCTTGAGAGATGAGATTGAAGCCCTCATCCGGAGGGGGCAGTTGGCCAAGTTCGTGAAGGCGAACGATCGGGCGGATCGCAATTCTCCTCCGGCTCGGGGGGCTAACAAGCGCTCCGAGCGGCGCGAGGAAACACCCGAGTTCGAGGAGGAAAGGATTCTGCACCCGATCCATGGAGGCCCCATGGGGGGCTCCTCTAATACCTCCCAGAAGGCCTTCGTCCGAGAGGTCAACTCGGTTCACAGTGCTCCTCCTCCCAAAGGTCTCGGCGTCCATGTATCTTTCTCCGATGCCGACCTCGAAGGGGTCCGAACCCCACACTGTGATGCCCTCGTCATCGACCTCCGCATGGCCAACTTCAAGGTGCAGAGGATTTTGGTGGACAACGGGAGTTCGGTCAATATCCTTTTCCTCTCGGCCTTCCGAGGCCTGCAGCTGTCCCGAGACCGTCTCAAGCCGGCCGGTTACACCCTCCACGGGTTCACGGGGGTCCCGGTAACCGTCGAGGGGGTGATAACCCTAGACGTTACTGCGGGAAGCACCCCTACTACCCGGACCGAGCCGATGGACTTCATGGTCGTCGACGTCCCGGCAGCGTATAATGTCATTCTAGGCCGTCCCGGCCTAGCCGCCCTGGAGGCTGTCCCCTCGGCGTATCATTTGAAAATGAAGTTCCCCACTCAGTTGGGAGTAGGGGAAGTCAGGGGAAGCCAAGAAACAGCCCGGAAGTGCTACATGACTTCCACTGGGGGACCAGTGCTCTCGCTCGAGACACTAGAAATCCCCGAGCCGAAAGCTCGGCCGACGTCCGAGCCGGCGGACGAGTTAGAAGAAGTGCTATTCTCGGACGAGGACCCGAGCCGGAAGTTTCTCATCAGCCGGTCCCTGCCGACCGCACTGTGCTCGGACCTGATCCAATGCATCCGGGATAACCGTGACTTGTTCGCTTGGTCGGCCGCGGACATGCCCAGCATTTCCGAGGAGCTGCTCGTCCATCGCCTGAGTGTCGAACAGGGGTGCAAACCGGTCCAACAGAAGAGGCGAAAGTTCGCTCCCGAGCGACAGCAGGCCATCAAAGAGGAGGTGGATAAATTGCTGAAGGCCAAGTTCATACAGGAGGTAAATTACCCCGAGTGGCTGTCGAATGTTGTAATGGTCAAGAAGTCCAATGGCTCGTGGAGAATATGCATCGACTTCACCGACCTGAACAAGGCGTGTCCGAAGGACCCATTCCCTCTCCCGAACATCGACACCCTTATTGACGCCACCTCGGGCCATGAGCTCCTCAGCTTCATGGACGCCTTCTCGGGGTACAATCAAATTCGAATGTTCCCTCCAGACATTCCGAAGACCTCCTTCGTCACCGACCAAGGCCTCTACTGCTACCGGGTAATGCCGTTCGGCTTGAAGAACGCAGGCGCCACCTACCAGCGCCTCGTCAACAAGGTCTTCCAGAGCCAGATCGGCCGAAACATGGAGGTGTACGTTGACGACATGCTCGTCAAAAGCGTCCGAGGCACCGATCATGTAGCCGACCTCCAGGAGGCCTTCGGCGTGTTGAGGAAGCACAGCATGCGGCTGAACCCGAACAAGTGTGCGTTCGGGGTCTCCTCGGGAAAATTTCTCGACTTCATGGTAAGCCAGCGAGGAATCGAAGCTAACCCCGAGAAGATTAAGGCCATATTAGACATGGCCCCGCCTCGGAACATCAGGGAGGTGCAGAAGCTCACCGGTCGGCTCGCTGCTATCGGTCATTTCCTCTCGAAATCGGGGGAAAAGTGCCTCCCCTTCTTCAAAGCACTCAGGGGGGCTAAGGGTTTTGAATGGGGCCAACCACAACAGGAATCGTTCGACCAGTTGAAGGCATACTTGGTGAACCCCCCTCTGCTCAGCAAATCGGTCCCGGGCGAGATCCTCTTCGTCTATTTGGCTGCTTCCGAGCAGACATTGAGCGCTGTCTTGGTGAGGGAGGAGGATCGAACGCAAAGGCCTATCTACTATGTGAGCAAGGTGCTCCGGGACGCCGAGCTCCGTTATCCGAAGATAGAGAAGATGGCCTACTCTCTAGTCACGGCGGCGAGGAAGCTTCGGCCATACTTTCAGTCCCACTCCATCGTCGTCCTCACTGACCAACCCCTAAAGCAGATCCTCTACAAGCCCAAGACCTCGGGCTGGCTAATGAAGTGGTCCATAGAGCTGAGCCAACATGACATCACTTACCAGCCCCGGACAGCGATTAAGGCACAGGCGCTCGCCGACTTCATCGTGGAGTCCACTATCCCTGAGGTCGAACACATTCCGAATGGACCTCCCATTTGGACAGTCTTCGTGGACGGATCCTCTTGTAATGAAGGAAGCGGCGCTGGCATCATTCTGAATGGCCCTGACGACTTCGTCCTCCAGTACGCGATCCGTATGAACTTCAAGGCCTCGAACAACGAGGCGGAGTACGAAGCACTCATCGCTGGCCTCGGACTTGCACGAAGCGCTGGGGCGCAGCGCCTCCGAATCCACAGCGATTCCCAACTCGTCGTGAACCAAGTCTTGGGCGAGTACGAAGCTCGAGATGAGCGGATGGCAAAGTACCTTGCTAGGGTTCGGGATCTCATGGGCCGGTTCGAGGAGGCGCTCATCCAACGGGTTCCTCGGGAAGAAAACTCACAGGCCGATGCCCTCTCCAAATTGGCCACGTCCTCACTTCAAGGTCTCGAACAGACCGTGCTGATCGAAGTCCTCTCTAAGCCGAGCATCGAAGACGAGATACCTGGCTCGGCGGAAGCATTGCCAGTCATGCTACAAGATAACTGGATGAAGCCTTTGGTGGAATTCCTAAGGGACGGGCTCCTGCCCGAAGACCCCAAAGAGGCTCGCCGAGTTAGAACCCGGGCCGAGCGGTATGTCTTGATCGAGGGCATCCTATACAAACGCTCTTTCTCTCAAATAGACGGCCGACCGTACCTAAGGTGCCTCTCTCCGGATCAGGCCGAATATGCCCTAAAAGAGCTCCACGAAGTCATCAGAGGGGCACACTCAGGATTTAGGTCCTTGGCCCGGAAAGCTTTGAATTATGGGTACTTCTGGCCGACCCTCCTTCAAGACGCCGAGCGACACGTTCGGCGATGCAGCTCCTGCCAGAGACACTCCAACATCCGACGCCTCCCTCAGGCCAACCTCGCCTCCTTATCAAGTCCCATCCCCTTCGCAATGTGGGGCATGGATTTGCTAGGACCCTTCCCTCCGGCTCCGGGTCAGTTCAAGTTCTTAGTCGTGGCCATCGACTACTTCTCGAAGTGGGTCGAGGCCGAGCCCCTCGCCACTATAACCGAGAACAAAGTGATACAGTTCTTCTGGAAGAGCATCATATGCAGGTTCGGCGTCCCCCGTGTCCTCGTAACGGACAACGGGACTCAGTTCACAGGCGCAGCGTTCCGAGCTCTATGCGACGACCTGGCCATTCAGCAGCGCTTCTCGTCCGTCTCCCACCCTCAGTCGAACAGACAGGCAGAAAATGCCAACCGGCAGATCCTCGCAGGCATCAAGAAAAGGTTGGACAAAAGTTCCAAGGGCTTATGGGTCGACCAACTCCCCAACGTCCTATGGAACTACCGCACGAGCAAGCGGACCCCCACAGGCGAGTCCCCTTTCAACCTCACCTATGGGTCCGAGGCCGTGATACCGCTCGAGGTCGGAATACCTTCCCTCCGGCTCACAGCCTATGACGAAGCACAGAATGCCAGGGACCTCAGAGCAGACTTGGACTTAATAGACGAGCTGAGGGAAAGGGCGTCAATTCGGCAGCAGATCTACCGAAGAAGAGTTGAATTAGCGTACAACAAAAGGGTCCGACCCGCCAACCTTAAGCAAGGAGATTTGGTCTTGAGGAAGCTAGCCATATCCTTCCCCAGTCAGAAGGGCAAGCTGGCTCCGAACTGGGAAGGGCCGTACAGGATCACAAAGGTGGTTCGGCCCGGAACATATCGCTTCGAAGACCTAGAGGGCAGAGAGCTTCCGAGGACCTGGAATGCCGACCACCTCCTAAAATACCAAGAAAGCGCTCCGGCGCCACTCTAAGTATCATGGAGTATCGAGCCACTCCAGTCCTCCGACTTGTAACCCATTTTTCATAAATTGTACTATGTAAAACGGTTCGCCGTCAATTATCAATAAAGAAAGCTCTATTATGTTTGTGAATTCGCATGTTTCTATCCCCTCTTATCACCTGCTTTTTAAATTGTGATTTCGACCAATGGTTCGGAGTCCACGTTCGGCTCGGCCTCATCCCCTCGGCTCGTCTCCGGATGGACAAGGGGTAGACCGTCGTTCCGAACTGCTCCCACAACCGTTGAACTACAACGATGGTTCGGAGTCCAACACTCGGCTCGACTTTACCTCCTCGGCTCGTCTCCGGACGGACAAGGGGTAGATCGCCGTTCGGAATTGCTCCCACAACCGTTGAACTACACCGATGGTTCGGAGTCCAACACTCGGCTCGACTTTACCTCCTCGGCTCGTCTCCGGACGAACCAGGGGTAGATCGTCGTTCGGAATTGCTCCTACAACCGTTGAACTACACCGATGGTTCGGAGTCCAACACTCGGCTCGACTTTACCCCCTCGGCTCGTCTCCGGACGAACCAGGGGTAGATCGCCGTTCGGAATTGCTCCCACAGCCGTTGAGCTACAAAAATGGTCCCAGGGTCTAGCACTTGGCTCCCAGTCCGTTCAAGCTTCTCCATAAGATCGATGCCGGAGCGATCTTGGCCATGTAATCCGATCGATCTTGACCACTTGCCGAAGACCGAAGCCCTACGTCTCCGGTTGGCCACCGAGCAAGTGCCTTCCCGAGCTCGCAAACGGAGAAAACTCACTTTCTCCTCAACTTTCGTGCATGATCTCGATCAGACGGCTCAGATCTGGCCACCTGCGCTAAACGACGAGATAGCGTTTTCTTGGGAACTGAGCCACCTCGAAATTCGTGCCAACACCCAACGGCTCAGATCTTGCCACCGACACTAAACGACAAGATAGCACTTTCTAAGGGACAGAGCCACCTAGGAACTCGTGCCGTACCTTGTCAGAGTCGCTAAACGACAAAACACTGTACTCATGGGAACCTGTTCGGTCCAAATACTCTCGCCGACAGAACTAACACACTCGGCCCAAGGACCTCGGCACGACCAACACAGTTATAAGCAAGACAAATATACAGTGCAATGAAAGATATTTTATTAAACAATCATACCTCAATACAAAACACATGATTACAAAGTGTTTGGAAACAAAATGCACAACGCCGACCCACTACACTTAGCCCTCATATGGAAAAATCTTCACTGGACTGTTCGGCCGACTGTTCATCCTCCTCGGCTGGTAGCTCCCCTGCACCGTTCCGGAGCTTCGCTACCACAGTTTGCAAGTGTCGAATCTCCGAGAGCAAATCATCCCGCTCGGCTATGACCTTCGACTGGTTGTGCCGAATACACTTGACCCGAAGAGCGCTGCTGAATGCGGTTTGCGAGTCCTCGTCCCCCTCTGCAGGGTTCAGCTTGGCAATCCTATCCTCCAGACGCTGGATCTCGGCTTCCCTTAGGTCGAGGACGGACAAAAGGTGAGCCCGCTCACCCTCAGCCCGACGTAACTCCAGCTCGACGCTCCTAGGACTCAGAGCCGCCATCCCAGAAGAGGCTCCGGATTCAGAGTCATCATCCGAGCCGTAAAGATCAGCATATGAATCGGACGCCTCGAGCTGAAAAATGGGGAAAGCAAACAACAAGATTTCAATATACTTTCGAGGCACCACACTTGAAGAATTTTCCAATCATATTCAGACATAATGGTTCCACAATACAACAAGACCAAGTCTACAACAACGTTTTACAACAAATCAGAAGGGACACGAAGCGACATAGTCAGGTCCTCTTCGGAAAAGGAACGCTTCGGTTTAAGGAAACACGAGGACGACGAGGCCTGCCCTCCGAGCTCGATCCTAAACCAACGAAGTGCGACCCCCCTTCGCTGCTGACTCTAACAGCGGTGCCGACCGAGGCCCCGCTTGACGAGACGGCCGCACTGCTCTGAGCGTCGGCTGGACTCCGTCTGGTCACAGGCGAGCGTGTCGCGAGTTCGTAAAACGTAATCCCCCTCTCGCTCTCTTCACGAGTGCACGACGTGCTACGGACATTAGCCCTCTCCGGCGCAGGCTTGAGCGACGCGACCTCTTCCTTCAGTTCAATGATTCTGTCTCTCAAAACGTCGTCCTTCGCCGTCTTCTTCGGACGAGAGGGTCTTGACGAGCCAGAGACGGTGGCGCCATCGGTCGCAAGCCGTCGGAAATGGGTGACCTCGATCTCCCTATCTATCATGATCCTTCTGAGCCTATCGACTTCGGCCAATAGCCTCTTGCGCTCGGTCGATGCCTTCTCCAGCTCAGAAGTCAGTTTCTCTTCCGCCGCCGAGCGTTCCTTCCCCGCTAATTCCAAGTGTTGGACCTCGGCCAAAAGGTCGTCATTCTTCTGCTCGGCGGCAGTAAGCTCCCCACGGAGCCGCTCGACTTCCCCTCCGGGACAAGGAGCTTGGGGGTACTTCCGCAGTTGCCACAGCTCGCGACAATACCTCCGTAGAGCTGCCCTCGTCTCCTCCAGTTGGCCGAGCAGGAGAAACCGCCTCTGTCGGCTGTCCGAGAGCTCACGCTTCATTTTGGCCAGCTCCTTCCGAAGGTAGACAACCTCCGTGATCGGACCGAACTTCACCTGAAAAGCAGAGATAAATCCGATACCCAACACTCGGAAACATCTACGACTAGTCACACACAAATCCGAAGCTCAACACTTGGACAAATTTTGGCCAAACAAAATGTTTTTCATTCAAAATCGAGGTGAAAGTTTTACACAAGCAGTGGCCAGTCCGCAATGAGGCTTACAAAAAGAAAACAAAACAATTAAAGACTAAAAGAAGACAACCGAGTCAGGGGTCGACCTTTTTGCCGTTCGGGTCCGTCGACCCCCCGGTCTTGTCCTCGCCATCGCCTTCGCCTCTGCCTTCGCTCCAACTCTCCTCCCCGGAGTCATCCTCCTCCTCGCTCTCGGCTTCGGTCTCCCCAGGGCCTTCGACAGGTTCCGTCTCTCCCTCGGGGCCGAGCAGACCCTCGGTAATCCCTTCCTCCCCTTCCACAGGGTCGTAAAAATGATAGGAGGACGTGTCGAAGCCCGGGTTCTTGGCGGCTACGTGGAGCAGGGCTCGACCGTAGGCATCCTCCATGTTCTGGATCATATGCTGCGCGGCCTCCTCCTGCACGGCCTTCCTCACCTTCTTCACCTTCTTCAGGTGTTTGGCCTTGAACTTCTCGGCCCTCTTCCGAGCCGTCTCCGCTTCCGATCGAGCCTTGGCCAGCGCCTCCTTCAGCTCGGCAACCTCTTTCTCCGCTCCCGACCGAGCGTTGGCCAGTTCCTCCTTCAGCTCGGCTGCCTCCTTCTCAAGCTTGGCCAGCTGCTTCTCCAGGCCCCCCCACTGCAGCAGCCCTCTTCGTCGAGAGAAGCTGCTCGGCATCAAGCTGCTGCGCGACCTTGACGCGCTCCGCCCTCTCCCGCTCTTTCTCCCGCTCCTTGTTCGCCAACTCCTCGACCAGGAAGTTGAAGTGGCAGAGAGTCTGAAAGAGAACAACATGTTAAAATCCGAACCCAAGAACTTAGAAAAATTCTAAGGAAGAAATTTGGATGAAGGAGGGCTCGGCCCACTTACCGACATAGTATTCCGAGCAATCTGCATCACGGCGTCCCCTGCCATCCCGGCCTTCAGGGTCGCTCGATCCTTCGGGGTCGGCAGGTGCCTCACCGCCTCCATGCAGATGTTCCCGTCGCCCAAGAAGCCGTCGACGTTCATCACCTGCCAGTTGGGGACGAAGATCTGCTTATGACGCTCGGTCAAGATCTTCTCCGCATCGGCAGTAAGGGGCGGAACTTGGAGGGACAACGCCTCCTTCGCGCCGAACACACCGCTCGACGAGCCGGGAGCATCTCCCTTCGAGATCGGTGTCGGCACATCCGAGGTCGGAGGGTCAAGGACCGGCGCATCCGAGGTCAGAGGGTCGAGGACCGGCGCATTCGAGGTCGGAGGGTCGAGGACCATGGCTTCCCCCTCCGCGAGGACCATGACCTTTGGCTGGTCGGCGACCTTCGCCACCGAAGGCTTCTTCGTGGCTCGGCTGTCCTGAGGCGCCGCCGAAGGCCTCTTCTTCTTCGCCTCCTGCTCCGACCTACCCTTCGCCACCAAAGCTTTGTAATCCAGCTTCATCGTACCTGCACGAGCCGGATGAAGAAACTTAGAAAAATCTTCATGGACTTTAAACAAAGAATATAAATACCAGAAGCATACTAGGGTCGATCGGACTGAGACCCCCTCGGAACAGTTCCTCCTCGGTAATATCTTTCCAGCTTAGCGCTGGCAGGGCGAGGAGCTTCCTCTGGACCTCCGCCTCCTCATCACTCAGCGGCGCCTCCCTCTTGGTCCGCTTGGGCAGACCCTCCTTCGCCCAAACCGTCGGTATCACCCACGGCGCAGGGGCTCGGATGAGGAAGTACTTCTCCTTCCAATGTTTGATCGAGTCCGGATTCTCGATCATCTTCACGCCCGTCCGGGGCGAAAGAAAGAACCTTTGTTCGTCTCGCCTCGGCTGACAAGGTCGGTAGAGGCTCCGGAAGAGGAACATAGTCGGCTTGCCGCCGACTTCTTGGCATCGGAGGACGAATGCCGTGACGTGCCTCCATGTGTTCGGCATCAGCTGGGCGGGGCTCAACCCGTACCATGTCAACACATCCACAACGAACGGGTGGAGGGGAAACCGGAGTCCGGCAATTAGGGAGTCGACCGGAAAGACGCACACGTCCGACGAGGACTTTGTGTTGGCTCGGAAACCCGGCCCAGGAAGGAGCAGTCCGTAGTCGGCGGGGATCCGGAAACCCTCTCGAATCAGACGAAGGTCGGTCTCGGTAAGTGACGAGATGGTGTGGTCCACCTCGGACAGCTCCCTCGGCTCGTTCTCCTCAACCTGCTTAGCCGTGCCTTGGGTGATTCTCTCCAAGGTACCCTCGTCATAGTCCCGGACGCCTCCCACGCTCGACAGGGTGATAGGCTGCCGACCGAACGCCCCCGCTCTCTTCGGCGTTTCCACTATCGTGACCACGGCTTTACCCTTTCGGGACGCCGCCACGACCTCCTCGGGTAGCTCGGCCATTTCGCCCTCTTTGTCCGGACGAACGACGTCCTGCTCGCTCGGCTCCACTACTCCCTTCCTTTTATCCCCTCGGCCAACGGCTTGCTCCGAGGCGGGGGTCTCATCCGTAATCTTAACCATTTTTCCTAAAAGAGAAGGGAAAGAGACTGACCTTGAAGTGACAGGTGCGGTCGGAAAGTTCGCCGGAAATAAGGAACGCTACCGCGACAGCTAGCCACGCCACCAGAGAGCTAAAAACTTCGAAGCAAAGTAAAAACTGAAGAGAGAGAGTAAAAGTGAAAAATGATACTTGGTCTAAGGGGGGGGTAAAGATTTATAGTAAAAATGGAACGTCCCTTGGACTTCCAAACGAATAAGTGCGACTTTTTGGGCCGCTCTCGAAGCGTCGCGAAGGCCCAACACAAATGCCTTCGTCACCAAGTCAGCCAGCTCGGCGCAGTGGGATCCGAACTTGAACCAAGCGCAATCTGAGCTAGATCGCACTAACTCCGGCCGGTCTCCGAGCAAGGTTCACCCTCGGACGTCCCACCTATGTCTAGAGAAACCAGGGAAAATTTTGATTCAAAGTTTTAAGGCACCGCTCTCGGCGAGCACCCCCCAGGTCCCGCGTTCGGTCGATATTCCGCCGACCCACGGGCCCCGGTCGAAAGCAAATCAACACTCGGAGATCGGGAGAAGCAAACCATTCCGAGCCAGTCGATTGCAACTGCAAAGGTTCGGTCTGCTCTGGCAACCGTGCCTTCACAGTTGCAAACAACTTGCCCGGAACGCCCTTCATTTCTTCCGGAAGAACAACCGCTCGTCCTTCCGACGAGCTCACCCCTCGGATTCGGACATGGATGACCACCTCTCCCACCAAGATCTCTGCCGATCCTGACACCCGCTACGGGGCAAACAGAGTAGGCAGAAGATCTTGGTGGTCGCCACTACTGCCTCATTCTCTCCCGCTCTTGACATTCCCTTCGGAACCGTGCGGAACGGGAGAAGAACAAGGCAACAGGGCAACCACCCGTCCTTCCGAAGTAACTCATCCCTCGGATCCGAACTATGGTCGTCACCACTACTGCCTCGTTCCCCCCCGCTCCTGACATCCACTTTGGGGCCGTCAGGAACGGGAGAAGAAAAAGGCAAAAGAGCGACAACCCCTTCGGGCCTCGAAAGAAAAGTTACCCAAGGCCAATGCCTCTGAGGTTTGAAACTCTACATTTATTGCGATTGGAATGACAAAGGGAGTGGGGTACTTATAAGCTCCCCTCCAAGGTCCAGCCATTATGACCCTCGAGATTTGAAACGCCACGCATTAATTGAAGGAGTTATACTTAATGGCTTGGAGAAGGTGGAACGCCGCACAAACCTCAGAGCACCATTAATGTCCTCGGGAACAGGATCACCTCGAGACGGATTGCGCCACGTCGCTCGTCCTGCCGAGACCCCTTGTCTACGGTCGGATTCCGAGCAAGTGCCTTTCCGAGCTCGCAAACGGAGAAAACGCATTTTCTCCTCAACTTTCGCGCATGATCTCAATCAGACGGCCCAGATCTCGCCGAGAACACTAAACGACAAGATAGTGTTTTCTTGAGAAATGTGCCCGCCTAGAGATGCGCGCCGTCATCCAACGGCTCAGGCTGCACCACGTCGCTCGTCCTGCCGAGACCCCTTGTCTACAGTCAGATTCCGAGCAAGTGCCTTTCTGAGCTCGCAAACGGAGAAAATGCATTTTCTCCTCAACTTTCGCGCATGATCTCAATCAGACGGCCCAGATCTCGCCGAGAACACTAAACGACAAGATAGTGTTTTCTTGAGAAATGTGCCCGCCTAGAGATGCGCGCCGTCATCCAACGACTCAGGCTGCGCCACGTCGCTCGTCCTGCCGAAACCCCCTGTCTTCGGTCGGAAGCTGAGCAAGTGCCTTTCCAAGCTCGCCAAACGGAGAAAAAAGTGTCCGAAACCCCCTATCTCCGGTCGGATGCCGAGCAAGTGCCTTCCCGAGCTCGTAAATGGAGAAAAAAAGACACCGAGCTACTACGACCGTTGGATCATTCAGAAATTCACGCTCCTAATGATGAACGGTCCAGATTGAGCGCCGAGGTCACTAAACGACAAGATAACGTTTTCTTGGGAAACGTGCCGCCATCCGATGGCTCAAATTGTGCCACGTCGCTCGGATCGCCGAACCCCCTAGTCTCCGGTCGGCAGCCGAGCAAGCGCCATTCCGAGCTCGAAAATGGAGAAAAAAGATGCCGAGCGATGGAGACCGTCAGATCTCCCAGAAAATCACGCTCGACAGTGATCAGAGGTCCAGATTGCGCCACGCCATAAATCAGCATTAAAAATCGTTTTTTATTTATTTAAATCGCTTTATTTATTTAAAAAATTGCGAAAAATTGCTAAAAATTCGGGAAATTTAACTAAAAATTCTAGGAAATAATTGAAGATTCGGGGGTATACTTTTGCACCCCTGAACGAACAATTATTGCCCAGAACGCACTGTTAAGGCTCCCCAACAATTAGTAAACACACTGCAAAATTAAATAAATAATCCGAAAAAAATAGATGAAAAATGCCAAATGCTCAATATGGCCAGGAAACAGCACATGGCGTCCAAAAGTTACTTCACCACCCCCTTCGAGATCATAAGTCCTCCACATGGACTCCGATACAACTCCGCTAGCCACCAAAACGGTCGAACTACTCCTCAAAGGCTGATCACGCTCAGTCTTTGGGAGTGGGGGGCTCGTGATAGGGCTAAAAATGGGGTTAAATCGGAACCATCCAGATTGGACACGAATCTCGAAGCTCAGGGGTAAAAAGGTAATTTCACATACAAGCGGATCCAAAGCGGGTACGGAATCTATTCCAACGACCCACGAACGGATCTACACCCATTGGGTACGGGTTCTGACCCGAGACGAACCCAAACCAATAAGAGACAAATCAGGATCCATCATTTGGCCAAGCCAATAACCCTGATTTGCTCTCACCGGGAATCAAGGAAAGATTTCCTAAAACAGACTGAGGATTTTGCTCCCAGCTGTTACACAGGAGATCAAATCCTTAAACGGCTCCCCTGGCGACTATAAATAGCACCCCTCTACCACCATGACCAGGTTAATCACTTCTTCACCACTTTTAAGCTCTTTCTTAATCTCTTCTGATTACTGACAAGAGCGTCGGAGGGTGCGTCGCCGGAATCAACCCCGGTGTTTCGCACTTCCTTGCAGGTCGCGGCAGGAGCAAGAAGGTTGAGTCAACTGTTCAGGTTTTTCTCGGACTCACAAATTCTATCTGTTTACCCCCACACCGAAATCAGCGGTAACAATGACGAAGGAATATCCCTGCTTTTGCATGTTCATCCTGGGATATTTTTATTTCTTTTCTTGATGGCGTCACCAAGGTTTATCACATTCAAGTGAATTCCAACATCAAGCACCCAATTCAAATAGTTGTTGGCGGAAATGTTATGTTCAATGAATTCAAGTTTCGTGATATTTGACATGTTGAATAACTTGTATTGAAAGCCCACAAACTTTAGTCGGAAGTTTGAACTATCATACTGACAATCTGTATAATAAAACACAAAGAAAAACTATCAAGTGGCACTCCTTCAATAGTGTCACGCCCTGCTTCCCAAAAAGGAGATACGGAATACGGATACGTGACTAAGTCCAGCAAATGGCTTTCACCATTTATAAGGTGTCAGGATCTTTACAACGAGTACAAGTATAAACAAGAGATTTACAAGAGAAATATTCAACCACGCATGCATAACTGAATTAGTATAGTCAACAAGATTACTTGAAACGAGAAGCAAGAATACTAAATTTCAAATAATCACGTCTGGAACAAAAAGCCTAATACAAATATCCATGTAACAAGTTACAATTATTCAAGATAAGCAACAAGAAATAATAAATGTAGCAAGAACTCCAGCAGAGTAGAATCTTTGATCACCTACTCCATCGGCAGCTGATCACCATAATCTGCAATTTAATAAATTGCAGGAAAAGGGAAAAAAATGCCCGTCAGTGCAAGTTCTGGGCAGCTTGTAGTGCAGACAACAAGTACAGGAAAGACAAATAGACAAGAATAGAGTGACAGCAAAACCAAGTATAACATGGAAAGATGTAACAACAAAATAGAGCGACTAACTCTAAGTCAAGAACATGAACAACTAGCATGGCAAGATAAACGAGTGCAAGTGGCATGTAACAAGTGTCAAGTATCATGCAAACGAGTAACGAGTAACAAGTATCAAGTAACCAAGTATCATGTAAAAGTAGCAAGTGTCAAGTGATCATGTTGCTTTCAAGTCTTGTATCTAGTCCTATCTAGGTAGCACTTCATGCGTTCCAAATTTTACCACATGGTTGCTACATTCATACAAATTATATTTTAGATTTCACAGTGGATCATAGAGAGCAATGTACTCAGAGACAAGTATCAAGTAATCAAGTATCAAGCTCCAAGTATTAAGTATTACATGTCAAGTGCGCAAGTGTTAATCACGTGTCAAGCTCCAAATAACCAAGTATCAAGCTTCAAATAACCAAGTAGGATCTATGAATCCTCTTCCGAGTACACGTTTCTGTATTTTCCACTGTTAAATCTTTCCCTTTAAACCCCGATCTTTCCCTTTAAACCCCGACTTAGTTTCTTGTCATTATTATTCAAGTCAAGCATGGTCATGCACAAACAAGTTAAGAAACATGGTAAGATAACAAGTTACAAGTACAAGTTGAATGAAGGATACGAACGGATGATGAATGACTCAAAATAGACTAAGACAACGAAAATTCTAGTTCTGGACAGCAAGACAGTACTGCACCAAATCTGGGATTTCCGTTGCCACAAACATGCAAATCTAGATCCGAAGAAAAATCTAGAAAATAGACTCCTGGCCGAATCCATCAAATATATATAAGTCATGTTATTTCACAAAAACATGACTCAAAATAGAATTGTATCCATAAAACATGTTCAGCAAGAAATCAGAAGTTTGTATTCATAAACAGGAAAACGGCATAAAAACTTACTTATTAAATCTAAGAAAAATCTGGGATATTCACTAGTATGTCTAGTATCAGCAAATATAATTTCATAATATTCCAAAATATATAGTGTAGTCAAATAAAATCAGAAAATAGCAAGATACAATAAATTTGTAAATCTGAAACTCTGAACACAGCAGTACTAAAACAACAATAGATTACAAAATATAAATCCAAATTCAAATCCGTCAAAAGGGTGATAAAATATATATAGTAGGCTACATTTCATATTCACAAGGTTTTTACCAACAGTAACTAGAATCAGGTTGAAATTTAAGTTCTTTACTGAACAACATAAAAATTCTGGAACTATATTAGTTGTTTGCAAGGATAGAATAATTTGAAAAAGTCTTTAATTAAATCCATAAAAATCAGGGGTTAATCCCAGTCAAGTCTAGTTGTACTCAGCAATATATTGGATCAAAATATTATCTTTAACATCAGTTTAAAAATAAATTACTCTCTAGAATTCACATAAAACCAAATCTAAAATTTTCTATACCTCTGTAGTAAAATATCAATAAATTGCCACTCATAAATTGAAACTGAGATCTGTCAGAAATTATGGAAAGTAGACAGAATTCTCTATAATTCATATTCACAAATAATTTTCATATACTGCCCTTAATAGGGTCTAAAATACTGAACAAAAACGGAGTAACAACAAGGACAGAAATCTTCTTTATGCATAAAATCAACTAGTTCATGTGTAACCCATCCAAATCATAACAAAATGCGAATTATGGTATACTAGATGTCCAAACAACATGATATAGGGTATTTAACACGTCTACAACAAGTTATACTAATCCTAACGCATCAAGCATACAAGATTATACAACACCTCATAAATCACGAACAACATGCATGTATACATCAAGAATTTATTAGATCTAAGTTATTTCATGTCGTGTGTAACGAGACAACTACGGATGGATCAAAAACTAAAGAGAAGATCAAACAAGGGATTTCACGGGAATTGACTATATGAACAAAAGCTACACTACAGGTGGTATTTAGTACTTGTGTTTGCAACAAAAAGAATACAAGTTACTTGCCTCAAAATTGATGAGAGAAACGATGCAAGGAAGAGAATAACGGGAACAGATTTCCGAGCACGAACTTAACGAATTCACGAACACACGATCACAGGAGATCAACACGCGCCCACAAGACCAACACTCACACACAAAGGCCAAGTAGCCCGGATGTGCACACGTCGAGAGAATGGCGACGGCAACGGCAGCGGGTGGCTGTTGACGGAGGCGAGGTCGACGAGGTTGCTGACTGGCGGCGCACAGTCATGGTGAGCAGTCAAGAGGAGGCCAGGGCGAGGAGGTTGACTACTGGAGTAGGAGGCTGAGGAGCAGGTTGTTGCGGGGTGCTCTGTTTTCGGAGAAGATGGAGGAGAGGGAGGAGCGGAGCACAGGGAGCATCGCTGTTGGCGTCGGCTGAAGGCACAGCGCAGGGAAGCTGTTGCTGCTGCTATGGCTGAGGGGTGAATAGCGCACGGAAGGGCATCGCTGTGGGGCTACTGGCACTATAGTCGGCCGAGGTGGTCGGGAGAGAGGACGGGAAGGAGGGAATCGGGGGTGAGGGAGAGGGAGATCGGGAGAATGGGTTGAAAAGGTCAGGAGTTGGAAGGTAGGGGAAAAAGGAACAGAATAGGGGGGTTCAACAAGGTTGGTGGCTGGGGATTTTCTTTAGGGTTAGGTTTAGCACAATAGGTATTATGGTTAGGGGGTTATTAGGAGGGGTTTAAATAGGGAATTAGATTAACGGGTTGAGGGTAGCGGGTTCGGGTATGAATCCAACAAGAAAATGAGTATTGGGTAGGGGTTTAAATCCACTAAGAAAATTATAGGGTCTCAGATTAAAAATAATAAATCAATAATAAATAATTAATAATACCATGGTATAAATAAATCAAATAGTATACAAAATCCATGGTCCAATAATCATAAACTATAGATTCAGATCAACAGACTTCCACAATTTAATAAATAACGAAAGACGAATTTTAATAAGCATTCAAAAGTAATAAATAATAACAATAATGATAATATACATACATATCAAAATGGAATTTGAGTTTAACAATTTTATTAAAATCCAAATACCAATAATATAATTAGTTTGGGCTAAAATGAAAATAGTCGATCAATTAGTAATATAAAAATAAAATTAAAATACACCGTTATTCGAAATAAATATAATTTTCGAATAATAAAATAAAATATAAGATTTCTTAGAAACCAGAATAATATTTTGTTAAAATTCGATCAATTGAAAATATAATTGTTGAAAAAGAATTTAAAAGCGATAAGAAAGTTATAAAAATTTTAAATAAAGAAAATACATGGAAAAATACATATATACATGAAGAGGGGTTACAATCAGTAAGAAAATCAATGGTCCAGATCTAAGCTCTCAAAAGATATTTCCCCCAAAAGTTTTCCCCCAAAACTCAAATTCAAATCCCCCCAAAACAACTCCTTTATTCATCTAATTATTTCTCTCTCTCTCTCTCTCTCTCTCTCTACTTTCTCTCATATTCAGATCAGTTTGCTCCCTCTATTTTCCAAACCAGAGAGCTCCAATTTCTCTCTCTCCCCTAAGGTTTTTAAACCGCTAACTCTAAATTCCTAAAACCTTTTTCTTAAACCTTTGCTTCCATTCCATTGGCGAAGCCTTCATCATCCTCTCAAGCGCGATTCTCAAAGCAAATCCAAATATAAATCCAATGTTGAATCTCAATGAAGAGGTCGTCATAGATATCTGATCTGCTGCTGATTCCGTATTGGTGACTCCCTCCACCAAATCGAGCGCGAATATCAAGCGACTCTGTATCGGTGAATTCTCTCTACCGAATCGAAAGCCTCTACATGCGATGCGGTGACTCTAATTTCATCTCATTAACCGAATTCTCATTCTAATTTTTAATATTGTGTGTGCAGGGGATTACTCAGTTTTTTGCTGACTTGAATTTTGTGTGTGCATGAGATATAAGTTTAGAGATGTATGATTGTTTTATTTTTTGGTTTAAAAAAAAATTAATTTGGTGATTTATTTGATGATTTTTTTATTGGTTTTGATTTAAGGTGTACTCAAGTGAGAGATAGATTATTTGGTGGCCTCAATTTGGGCTTCCAAACCATAGCGGGATAGGTAAGCTAATCAACAACCTAAAATAACCTAGCAAATATGTAACATTAATTTCTTTACTACAAGAGAATATACTATTGTGAAGTGTTCTCTTCAGTGGTTATTAGAAACCATGGTTAACATAACATATAAGAACTTTTAGTGTATGTTTGGATATATATATGATTTGGATGACTGGAGTTTACCAGTGAAGGGTGCAAACTCTCCACTCAAGAAAGACAGCTAAAGTAAATTTGTTATTGAACCATTTTGATTTTTTTTTATGAAGGTGCACTGGGGAGACAAAGTGGAAATAAACGAAATGACTAGCTTGGATTAGAGTTTTGAGAACTTCATATATTACATTTTGATTGAAATAATAATAAGAGGTATTTCAATTACAAACTGAGTCTCAGACAAATAAATATTTAGATTATTGGTATTGTAGATACATTCACATCTGCACTTGGGATATTTTTATTTCTTTTCTTGATGGTGTCACCAAGGTTTATCGCATTCAAGTGAATTCCAACATCAAGCACCCAATTCAAATAGTTGTTGGCGGAAATGTTATGTTCAATGAATTCAAGTTTCGTGATATTTGACATGTTGAATAACTTGTATTGAAAGCCCACAAACTTTAGTCGGAAATTTGAACTATCATACTGACAATCTGTATAATAAAACACAAAGAAAAACTATCAAGTGGCACTCCTTCAATAGTGTCACGCCCCGCTTCCCAAAAAGGAGATACGGAATACGGATACGTGACTAAGTCCAGCAAATGGCTTTCACCATTTATAAGGTGTTAGGATCTTTACAACGAGTACAAGTATAAACAAGAGATTTACAAGAGAAATATTCAACCACGCATGCATAACTGAATTAGTATAGTCAACAAGATCACTTGAAACGAGAAGCAAGAATACTAAATTTCAAATAATCACGTCTGGAACAAAAAGCCTAATACAAATATCCATGTAACAAGTTACAATTATTCAAGATAAGCAACAAGAAATAATAAATGTAGCAAGAACTCCAGCAGAGTAGAATCTTTGATCACCTACTCCATCGGCAGCTGATCACCATAATCTGCAATTTAATAACTTGCAGAAAAAGGGAAAAAAAATGCCCGTCAGTACAAGTTCTGGGCAGCTTGTAGTGCAGACAACAAGTACAGGAAAGACAAATAGACAAGAATAGAGTGACAGCAAAAGCAAGTATAACATGGAAAGATGTAACAACAAAAAAGAGCGACTAACTCTAAGTCAAGAATATGAACAACTAGCATGGCAAGATAAACGAGTGCAAGTGGCATGTAACAAGTGTCAAGTATCATGCAAACGAGTAACGAGTAACAAGTATTAAGTAACCAAGTATCATGTACAAGTAGCAAGTGTCAAGTGATCATGTTACTTTCAAGTCTTGTATCTAGTCCTATCTAGGTAGCACTTCATGCGTCCCAAATTTTACCACATGGTTGCTACATTCATACAAATTACATTTTAGATTTCACAGTGGATCATAGAGAGCAATGTACTCAGAGACAAGTATTAAGTAATCAAGTATCAAGCTCCAAGTACCAAGTATCAAGCTCCAAGTATTAAGTATTACATGTCAAGTGCGCAAGTGTTAATCACGTGTCAAGCTCCAAATAACCAAGTATCAAGCTTCAAATAACCAAGTAGGATCTATGAATCCTCTTCCGAGTACACGTTTCTGTATTTTCCACTATTAGATCTTTTCCTTTAAACCCTGACTTAGTTTCTTGTCATTATTATTCAAGTCAAGCATGGTCGTGCACAAACAAGTCAAGAAACATGGTAAGATAACAAGTTACAAGTAAAAGTTGAATGAAGGACACGAACGGATGATGAATGACTCAAAATAGACTAAGACAACGAAAATTCTAATTCTGGACAGCAAGACAGTACTGCACCAAATCTGGGATTTCCGTTGCCACAAACATGCAAATCTGGATCCGAAGGAAAATCTAGAAAATAAGACTCCTGGCCGAATCCAGCAAATATATATAAGTCATATGTTATTTCACAAAAACATGACTGAAAATAGAATTGTATCCAGAAAACATGTTCAGCAAGAAATCAGAAGTTTGTATTCATAAACAGGAAAACGGCATAAAAACTTACTTATTAAATCCAAGAAAAATCTGGGATATTCACTAGTATGTCTAGTATCAGTAAATATAATTTCATAATATTCCAAAATATATAGTGTAGTCAAATAAAATCAGAAAATAGCAAGATACAATAAATTTGTAAATCTGAAACTCTGAACACAGCAGTACTAAAACAACAATAGATTACAAAATATAAATCCAAATTCAAATCCGTCAAAAGGGTGATAAAATATATATAGTAGGCTACATTTCATATTCACAAGGTTTTTACCAACAGCAACTAGAATCAGGTTGAAATTTAGATTCTTTACTGAACAATATAAAAATTCTGGAAGTATAGTAGTTGTTTGCAAGGATAGAATAATTTGAAAAAGTCTTTAATTAAATCCATAAAAATCAGGGGTTAATCCCAGTCAAGTCTAGTTGTACTCAGCAATATATTGGATCAAAATATTATCTTTAACATCAGTTTAAAAATAAATTACTCTCTAGAATTCACATAAAACCAAATCTGAAATTTTCTACACCTCTGTAGTAAAACATCAATAACTTGCCACTCACAAATTGAAACTGAGATCTGTCAGAAATTATGGAAAGTAGACAGAATTCTCTATAATTCATATTCACAAATAATTTTCATATACTGACCTTAATAGGGTCTAAAATACTGAACAAAAACGGAGTAACAACAAGGACAGAAATCTTCTTTATGCATAAAATTAACTAGTTCATGTGTAACCCATCCAAATCATAACAAAATGAGAAATATGGTATACTAGATGTCCAAGCAACATGATATAGGGTATTTAACACGTCTACAACAAGTTATACTACTTCTAACGCATCAAGCACACAAGATTATACAACACCTCATAAATCACGAACAACATGCATGTATACATCAAGAATTTATTAGATCTAAGTTATTTCATGTCGTGTGTAACGAGACAACTAAGGATGGATCAAAAACTAAAGGGAAGATCAAATAAGGGATTTCATGGGAATTGACTCTATGAACAAAAGCTACACTACATGTGGTATTTAGTACTTGTATTTGCAACAAAAAGAATACAAGTTACTTGCCTCAAAATTGATGAGAGAAACGATGCAAGGAAGAGAATAACGGGAACAGATTTCCGAGCACGAACTTAACGAATTCACGAACACACGATCACAGGAGATCAACACGCGCCCACAAGACCAACACTCACACACAGAGGCCAAGTAGCCCGGATGTGCACACGTCGAGAGAATGGCGACGGCAGCGGCAGCGGGTGGCTGTTAACGAAGGCGAGGTCGACGGGGTTGCTGACTGGCGGCGCACAGTCAGGGTGAGCAGTCGAGAGGAGGTAGGGCGAGGAGGTTGACGACTGGAGTAAGAGGCTGAGGAGCAGGTTGTTGCGGGGTGCTCTGTTTTCGGAGAAGATGGAGGAGAGGGAGGAGCGGAGCACAGGGAGCATCGCTGTTGGCGTCGGCTGAAGGCACAGCGCAGGGAAGCTGTTGCTGCTGCTATGGCTGAGGGGTGAATAGCGCACGGAAGGGCATCGCTGTGGGGCTACTGGCACTATAGTCGGCCGAGGTGGTCGGGAGAGAGGACGGGAAGGAGGGAATCGGGGGTGAGGGAGAGGGAGATCGGGAGAATGGGTTGAAAAGGTCAGGAGTTGGAAGGTAGGGGAAAAAGGAACAGAATAGGGGGGTTCAACAAGGTTGGTGGCTGGGGATTTTCTTTAGGGTTAGGTTTAGCACAATAGGTATTATGGTTAGGGGGTTATTAGGAGGGGTTTAAATAGGGAATTAGATTAACGGGTTGAGGGTAGCGGGTTCGGGTATGAATCCAACAAGAAAATGAGTATTGGGTAGGGGTTTAAATCCACTAAGAAAATTATAGGGTCTCAGATTAAAAATAATAAATCAATAATAAATAATTAATAATACCATGGTATAAATAAATCAAATAGTATACAAAATCCATGGTCCAATAATCATAAACTATAGATTCAGATCAATAGACTTCCACAATTTAATAAATAACGAAAGACGAATTTTAATAAGCATTCAAAAGTAATAAATAATAACAATAATGATAATATACATACATATCAAAATGGAATTTGAGTTTAACAATTTTATTAAAATCCAAATACCAATAATATAATTAGTTTGGGCTAAAATGTAAATAGTCGATCAATTAGGAATATAAAAATAAAATTAAAATACACCGTTATTCGAAATAAATATAATTTTCGAATAATAAAATAAAATATAAGATTTCTTAGAAACCAGAATAATATTTTGTTAAAATTCGATCAATTGAAAATATAATTATTGAAAAAGAATTTAAAAGCGAGAAGAAAGTTATAAAAATTTTAAATAAAGAAAATACATGGAAAAATACATATATACAGGAAGAGGGGTTACAATCAGTAAGAAAATCAATGGTCCAGATCTAAGCTCTCAAAAGATATTTCTCCCAAAAGTTCTCCCCCAAAACTCAAATTCATATCCCCCCAAAACAACTCCTTTATTCATTTAATTATTTCTCTCTCTCTCTCTCTCTCTCTCTCTACTTTCTCTCATATTCAGATCAGTTTGCTCCCTCTATTTTTCAAACCAGAGAGCTCCAATTTCTCTCTCTCCCCTAGGGTTTTTAAACTGCTAACTCCAAATCCCTAAAACCATTTTCTTAAACCTTTGCTTCCATTCCATTGGCGAAGCCTTCATCATCCTCACAAGCGAGAATCTCAAAGCAAATCCAATGTTGAATCTCAATGAAGAGGTCGTCATATATATCTGATCTGCTTCTCAGCTGCTGATTCCGTATTGGTGACTCCCTCCACCAAATCGAGTGCGAATATCAAGCGACTCTGTATCGGTGAATTCCCTCTACCGAATCGAAAGCCTCTACATGCGATGCGGTGACTCTAATTTCATTTCATTAACCGAATTCTCATTCTAATTTTTAATATTGTGTGTGCAGGGGATTACTCAGTTTTTTGCTGACTTGAATTTTGTGTGTGCATGAGATATAAGTTCAGAGATGTATGATTGTTTTATTTTTTGGTTTAAAAAAAATTAATTTGGTGATTTATTTGATGATTTTTTTTATTGGTTTTGATTTAAGGTGTACGCAAGTGAGAGATAGATTATTTGTTAGCCTCAATTTGGGCTTCCAAACCATAGCAGGACAGGTAAGCTAATCAACAACCTAAAATAACCTGGCAGATATGCAACATTAATTTCTTTACTACAAGAGAATATACTATTGTGAAGTGTTCTCTTCAGTGGTTATTAGAAACCATGGTTAACATAACATATAAGAACTTTTAGTGTATGTTTGGATATATATATGATTTGGATGACTGGAGTTTACCAGTAAAGGGTGCAAACTCTCCACTCAAGAAAGACAGCTAAAGTAAATTTGTTATTGAACCATTTTGATTTTTTTTTATGAAGGTGCACTGGGGAGACAAAGTGGAAATAAAAGAAATGACTAGCTTGGATTAGAGTTTTGAGAACTTCATGTATTACATTTTGATTGAAATAATAATAAGAGGTATTTCAATTGCAAACCGAGTCTCAGACAAATAAATATTTAGATTATTGGTATTGTAGATACATTCACATCTGCACTTGGGTTATCATTGTATTTAGACATGCTCATAGTGTTTATGAGATTAGTGTAAGGTCTATAAAATATATATGATCAAGTCCTTGCATAACTATTACAAGCATCTAAAAGTGATGCTGAAGTTAAAAAAAACTCTATGCAGCGTTTCCAACAAACTATATGCATTTCAGGTAAGTTCAAGCTAATGATCAAGAATGCGATGGTTGAGCTTAAAGGTAGATATGTTGCTTCCTCATATAATATGTTTTCTACTTCAATTAATTTACTGGACCTCTAAAACTATTTTCTATAATCAAACCAGGTGCACCGTTCCGAAGACGTGTCGTAGGCACGTGTCAACGGGCAAACCTAGTCTATTATAAAATCGAAAGATATATTGAGATAACAGAGAAAATAGTAATCTCAAAACTTTTGTCACATTAATGTTCACAAGACCTCTGTTTATAGGCTTACATGATATACGTCATTGAATATAACAATTGTAATATAAAAGATTTAATTATTTACAACATCTATAACTATTATAATGGGAGAGATGGGGTTCCAAACAAATAAACAATATTTTATTTTTTTGTGTATGTGTGCAAACACGTGCAGCACACGTGTTGGTGATTTTTTTTTGTCCTTTTCATTCTCCCTCCACGTGCATCGCACGTGCATGATACTAGTAATATTATAATGGGAGAAGACCTTAGTGTCATTTATCATTTTGTCATTCTACCAATATGTACAACGCACGTACATAACTAATATAAAAGAGACTTCCGGTTCAAATCCTTTTTGAAATTATTAAAACGTGCATCGCACGTGTAAATTACTAGTATGTTATAAAACTCTCATTTATAGTTTGTGTTATAAAACTCTATATATGATGTATATAAACTATCTCCGGAACGGTGCACCTGGTTTAATTATATAAAATAGTTTTCACTATTATGTATTTACAACATTAATGTTGTATTAACTATTTTCAGCTTTTAAAAAAATTTTTACTACAATTAATAAACCAATAGACAAACAAACGATTTGTAAAGAGTTTCTCACAATGCACCTATCGAAAACAGGCAAAAAAAAGAGTATTTATTGTGTCGAATGGAAATGGGGACATGGGCAGGTACAACTGTTTCTAAACTTTTTATTTTATTTTATATCTATGTGCTTATTAATTAAAGAAGAGAAATAAATTTTGAGAGTTATGGAATGCAAACTATATTAACTACTCAGCTCATAAATACCTGAAAAGAAGAACTTCCTCATTCCCTGCTAACTGACTATGAAAAACCTAACCTGAAAAGGAGAAGATTTATGATACATTTGTTGCAGTTTTCTTCTGTATTCCAGGGAAAAAATTTCAGATATGCTATAACCTTAAAAAAATAGTACATAGTTATCTGCACATTGTAATTGTTCTATTTATGTGCTTTAAAAGTGGCCGATATAAGTTGTATGAATATAATTTTAGTTGTAAGAATAAGTTTGTGTTCAGATGAACACAGTCTGTTAATCATTCTTGTAAGAACCATCAAATGTTATTAAACAAGTTTTACGCTCCCCGCCGATTTGATCCACGATTGAGGGATAACCGGCGACGCTGTTCTCAGCCACTTTTCCCCCAGCCTCCTCGTCTTCGAGCGCCATCCCCACCAACTGATCTGAGTCCTCTCCGATTCCTCTTGGTTTCTGAATTCCCCATCTTCGTGTGCTTTGATGTTAGAAAAAACACATCCATTGGTAGCTAACCTGAATTGCACTTGAGCTTAATCGACCATTGGAATCAGTGTAGCACTTGAGCTCAATCCACCGCTTAAAGTCTGCAATGAGGGGAGGGATTTTAATGGAGGGGAGAGAAAGGAAGGGGAGAGATTTTAATCAAGACTCTGTTTGGTTCAAAGGAGGGGAGGGGAGGGGAGCGGAGAAAAAATAATTATCTTCTTGTCTGGTTCACAAAGGAAGGGAAAGAATTTTATAATTAAATTACTTTTATACCATTTTACATTTTAGGAGATCAACCCTCTAAAAAGTGTTGCACACCTAACTAATGGATCTACTTCAGTTTAGATCTGCTGCAGAAAAATGCATTGGAACAACTGAAAACTGTCGCAAGAACTCATTTCTTTTGGATCTTCAGTATTTAGAACTCAGTTTAGATCTTCAGTATTAATTTTGGAGGGAAAAAAAAAGTATATATCTCAGATAACTGAGAAGTACAATGACCATAGAGAACTCATTTTCACCTAGGCTGCTGATTCTATCTGAACAGCCTGCAACGGAAACAGTGTGGATCTCTTTTATGCACCTGAAATAATATTGTGCATTCAAATACAAGAATGAGAAATGAAAGCAGTAATCTACAATTAAATTCCAAACGGAACAACCAAATTCAATAAACAGCATATCTCTTACATCTTGCAACTCTAGTAGCAATTACATTTGTGGTCATTTGACCAACCACAAGCTTATAGACTTACTTCTTAGTAAATATAATCTAAAAGCACCAATAATGCTCGTTTTCACATATGAAACCACAGTTCATACTTGTATCTGTATTTTAACGACCAGATAAACAAATAGATATACCTGAACTCGGTTGAAAGGATGAGCGGTTGAGAGGATGAGCGGGATAATGTCGATGAGCAGGAGGATGAGGTGGAGAAAGAGAGATTAGCGATTTTGGCAAGTTTGGTTTAGATTATAGGGATATAAAAAGGCCAATTTAGTCCAATCACGTAGACCAAATTTCTCTTCCCTCCAAATCCCCCAATATTGGAGGGGAGCCAACAGTGACTCAGGAGGGATTCTGCATCCCTCCATTCCCCTCCCCTCCCCTCCCATCCCATCCTAAAAAATGAACCAAACAAGACATATTTTAAAAAAATCCTCCCCTCCCCTCCATTCCTCTCCAACCAAACACTGTGTACAAAAACCTCAATTTGAAACTAAATCCCACCCAGAGCCCCCTCTAAAAGTATTTCCAGTCAATGGATCAATAGCAATAAAATCACAGTTGACATTTCTAGCAGAAGTGTAACATAACTCGCAATTCCCAGTATCGGCAACCTCTTATTTTTTTTGTTTTTTTAAATTTTCATTGCCGCGGTTGAAATTTGCGGCAATATATTTTCCTTGGCCGCAATTACCAACTGCGGTCTAGTCTTACGTGACTACTACGTAGTCCACTGGTGGAGTTAATTTTTCTTAAGACTTTCATAAGTGGCTACTATGTAGTCTGCTCGTGAAATTAATGCCCTTGAAGCATTTCAATGAGCTTTGGGGGGCGTTTGGTACACGGATTGGAAGATTTTCAGGAATGAAAGAATTTTCGAGAATGTGAGGGTGGAAATGAAGATGTTCGAAACTGTTTCATTATTGCGTTTGGTATAGTATATTTAATTTTCGGGAATCTTTTATTATTGTATTTTTTTATTATAGTTTTTTGGGTTATTTTATTGTTTATTATGAAAATTTCATGGGAATCCTCAAATCCTATGATTTTAGGAGGGATATATATTTTTTATTCTAATTTTTTGGATTATTTTATTATTTGTTATGGAAATTCCATGATTTTTTTGGGAAATAGAAATCCTTCCAAACAAAGAATTTTGATTCACCTGGGAATCCATTATTCATTCCAAAACTATACTTGCCACATACCAAACAAGGAAATCTATGGGGGAATCTGAGATTCACTTGCACATTTTCACGTACCAAATACACAGGAAATGATGGAATCCCAAGAGAATCAAAAATCATTTGTTGTGAAGGATTTCCATTCCCACACAAAAAACTAGAATAAAAAAATATTTCTTCTTAAATCCATGAGATTTGGGAATTTCCATGAAATTTCAATAACAAACAATAAAATAACTAAGAAAACTATAATAAAAAAATACAATAATAACGGATTCCCAGAAATATAATGTATTGTACCAAATGCGATAATGCAATATTTCTGAGAATCTTTATTCTCACCCTCACATTTTCGAGAATCCTCTCATTCGGGGAATCTTCCGATGTGTGTACCAAATGCCCCATTTGTTTTAAAAATGAGGTCCATTTAGGGGGAAAATTCCTCCCAACATCCCCTTAGAGCATCTGTAGTCATATGCCATATACCCAAACTTTGGAAAAAATCAAAAAAAGGTCGCTGTAGTCGTCTGCCAAATACCCAAATTTGGGTGTCGCATGAACAGTTGCGTGCCAAATATGGAAGACGGTTTGGCAAAAGCCAAATTGTAGTCGGACGAAAGATAATCTTTGGTCCAAAACGTGGGACGAAAGATTAAACATCGTCGCTTCAAATTTCGTATACGACAAATCCGACAGACGAAAGATTAAACACCGTCTGATTAATTAAATTTAAAAATAAAAATAAAAAAATTTGACGGACGGTAGATAATCTACTGCCCAAGGCAATTTGAGAAACGACAAAAGCCAAGGACGGTAGATTAAACACCGTCCAAGGCAATGTTGAGTTTTTGATTTGTTTTTAAAATTTTTTTTTGTCCTTTTGTTGCTGGCTTAAGTGTTTTTTTTTTCCAAATGTCCCCCACTTCAATGCATATATATATATATATATATATATATATATATATATATATATATATATATATATATATATATATATGAGGCTTCTTCCGTTGCAAACGCTACTGTAGCAGTTGCGAACGTGCGAACCACTTAACCCATCATCCACAATGACGGGTTAAGGCAAAACACATAACCCGTCATTGGTGATGACGGGTTATGTGTTTTGCCTTAACCCGTCATTGTGGATGACGGGTTAAGTGGTTCGCACGAGTTCGCACGACATTTGCGTTTGCAATGGAAGATAGCCCTATATATATATATATATATATATATATATATATATATATATATATATATATATATTTTGATTTAAATTTCTGAGACGAAAATCTCACTCAAATTTTGGCTTTGACGACTACAATCCAAACCCATTTTTTCTATTTTCATTTGCCAAATACCCAAAATATAGCATCAAACGACTGCAGATGCTCTTATATATCTTCAAAAGGAAAAAGAAGAGCACGTGCGAATCACGTGAGAAGGATGTAGCGTCACCGCGAATCCCGGGAAAGCGCTACAGTTGGTGGCGCGCGGTAACGAACACTGGAAAGCGAAAAAGTGGAGTCTTGGGGCGTTTTCTTAGATCTAGGGTTTCTGGAAGGTTCTGGAAGGGTTCCGGGATGTACGGTGATGTTAGGGTTTACGAGGTTTGGAATGGGAGCAATGTAAGTCTGATTTTCTTTTCTTAATTTTTGTTGCAAATTTGAAGAAAGTTGGGGGGGCGTGGTTTGAATTTTGGGTAAAAACTTGGGATTTTAATGTGAAGTGATGATGTTAAATCTGAGAAGAGTTGGGGTTTGGGGGGGGGGGGGATTAATTTGATTAAAGCTAATATTTTGTTGTTGTTGTTAGAGATGACTAATTATTGTTGGGAATATTGAAATTTTGAGGAAGTGAGTTGGTAATTAATGATTGTGTTGATTTGCTAATCTTTGAAAAAATGAACTGAACGAGGAATTCTCTTTATTTGCCATAAACGAATCGCGTCGTGTCAGGGTCTTGGATTCTGACCAGCTACAAATCTAGCCATTAATGGAGAAAAAGGAGGTTAGGGATTGAGAAGAGATCTGAGATTGGGGAAGAAGAAAAAGACATTGAAGAAGAAGAGGATCTGAGGAGAAAGATTAGGGAAATTTGATTCATGATCCTTCCAGATTACA
The DNA here is from genome assembly GCA_017893485.1 of Hemerocallis citrina. NCBI lineage: Eukaryota > Viridiplantae > Streptophyta > Magnoliopsida > Asparagales > Asphodelaceae > Hemerocallis > Hemerocallis citrina. Next base: position 307,951,770 of record CM030361.1, read on the forward strand.
ATCAGCTGTCTTTTATAGACAGTTACAGCCAACACGCGCACAGCACGTTTACAAAGTTCCCCTCTCTTTTCCCGCCAACAATTCATATGAAGGAAATGTGCGCTTAGCACGTGCTCTCTTTCACCTACAGCTATTTATAACTCCTAACAAGAACAAACAAAACAAACAGGACAACTCCCAACAGCAATCTTGAACCCATTACTCTGATGAACTCACAAGCTTACTCCGGCGAACTCAAGATTGGACGCTGTTCCCTGAAAACTCCACCCCCCTTAAAAATGAGCTTGTCCCCAAGCTCACACTCAGGAAATTCCTTCCAGCAAAAACCACCTTCTCATCAGTGAAGTTTTCATTCAGCAAAACCCCAAAAAGAACCGCATTAACCAATGGCCAGCTAATATTCCAAATCGAAACAGCAGGAGATACATGTACTATTCTCCCAAATGGATTATCAGAATCCTTTGACCAGGCAACCCACCAAGGTGCATCTAGGATTGCATTGTACAATCTCAATCCAAAACCACAACCTTCAACATTATATTTATCCAATATATACTCCACCATTTGCCAGTTAGATTCATCATCATAATCCCCCTTAATCATTAAGCCAATCACTTGATGTGTGTTGGAAACCCTATTTGTTTTCATTTCTTCAATCAATTGATAGGCTTCTTCCCACCTGTCATTCTTGGCATATACTGATACCAACATGCAGTAAGCCACTACACTCGGCATGACTCCTGCTGAAACAATTTCTTGAAACTGATCTTTGCTCTCTTCAACTAGCCCAGCAGAAGTATACACATGGAGAACTTCCTCAAGGGTTCTTATATTTGGCTCCCACCTTGACTTCTCTCTTCCCTTGGTACTGATAATACTCAAACCTACGGAAGATATGTCTTCTGAAACCATTTCCGCAAAAACAATATCGTCAGGGAAAGATACGATGTAGTCACTTCCAGAATCTGTCTCAAAGCTCAGAAAGTTCTTTCCCTTGCATTCTTCCAGATCATCGATGCCTACAACTTCTTGGTCGCCTGTATCAGAACCAAGATTTTCTATTAAAAGATGGTTAGGAAGTTCTTGTTTACCCTCAATATGTTCACTGAGTCTTTGATGCTTGAGAAATTTCCTATGTGCTCTCATTAGAGAAATCTTTCTTTGCTCCTTCAGCTGCTTAAGATGACTCACAAACTCTGGGTTCTGAACAACCTTTGCCAAGAATGCAACCATCTGTTTCTGTTTCATCTCTGATGAATGTATCTGACGCTTCAGTGCATCCATCATATCAACCGTCAAGAGTTGATCCTGGCGCAATTGCACTACCTCCTGCGTCAATGACTCCTTCTCTCGTTTCAACTTCTGAATTTCAGTTTCTGTGATGCCGTATCTGTGAAGAAGTGCTGCATTTCCCATGATGCTATAAGTATTATAGACCTCAGCTCTAACCATTTCCATATAAGTTTTGAGGGCTTCCATCAAGCATTGGTTCTGACTATAGCCTACCACCATTGAGCTCCATGATATCACATCTCTGCCTCGGATTGACCCAAAAACTCTTTCAGCATTTTCCATTGAACCATGAGTACTTTCAGAACCAGTTCCTGTGTCTCTATTAAGACCTTCCCCCAAGCTTTGAGAACCAACACTGGCATCTCTGTCAAGACCAACGCCAAAATTCCCAGAACCAATGTTCGTGTCGCTGTTGAGATCTCTGTCCAAGCTTTCGGAACCAATGCTCGTATCTCTCTGAAGACCCGAAATGTTGCTTGAATCTACATCTTTCCCTCTTTCTGCCCTTGTATTCGATGGTTCACAAATGTCCATACTGACAGCAGTTCTCATAAAACTGTCATCTTCTTTACTGAATTCAGCTGTAACACCCAAATTTGGCTCTTTACAAGTCTCAATATTTGCTTCACAACCACTTTCCTGTTGATCAACCAAATTCTTTTCTGCAAGAGGTTTTTCGGTGAAATCCATCAAAGAATGCTCCTGGTTCTCAGTATTTTTTGTTGCACTGATATCATCATTCCTTGCAGGTTCATTATTGCCAAACCAACTATTGAACAAGTCATCATTGTCGTCATCTACAAGCTCACACTTATTACTCTTAAACACAAGTATATCAGACTTCAAGAACTGCAAAAAAAAAAATGATTGAACAAAATTTTCTCGCATAGGAGGGGGCCATCCATTGAGCACTACTTTGTCATGATTAGGTATTAGAACTTCCAATTTCGTCTTCTTGACATTTCGTCGAACATACAATAGACGCTGAAGATAAAGCAATTGTACCTTTGAAACATTGTCACGTACACATGGTAGCTGATGAACAAGTGTTGTTCGAGCTCTTTTAACTCCTTTTGTAGGTTCTTCATTGATGAGAAACTTGGTGCTTCCACTCTGAGTAGACTTTTTATGCTGAACTTCCTCTAGTTTCTCCACCTTAACTACCGATTCAACCACTCCAACACTCTCTACATTACTAACAGCAACTGCATCCTCATGAAAGTCATTCTTCTAAAGAACTGTGCTCACCTCATTCTGACTCAACTCTGACAAAACTCCTCTGCAGTCTTTAATTTCAGTAGGGGCAAATCGGACAATCAGCTCTTCCAAGAATACTGGCCACAAGATGTCATGAATGCGGGGTTTAATATGCTTATGATACCACAAAGTTGCACTCCCACTTAAACCCAACCAAGCATATTTCAATTTCTCTGCATCAGGAATTCCGTAAAATTCAAAGAAGTGTTCGGCTCCAAGTATCCAATTTGTTGGATCTCCTCCTTTAAAATTCGGTAACTTCACCTCTTTAAAATTCGGAAACTTCATCTTAATTGGAGCTCTATACATGGTTCCACCACCACCACACACTTCCGAATTAATAGAGACATGATTAGGGTTAGTTACCTCCTTGATTGGAATTTGAGGATGACCAATCGGGTACAAAGGAACATTGAGTGGTTGAGAATAGGGCTGCCGTAACTTCACTATCATCGCATCTATTCTTGACAACGCTGCCTCAAACTTTCCTTCCATTTTGATCGACATCAAAAGCTCCAGAGCTGCTGCTGCTGCTGTGCTTGAGCAAGCTTTTCCGGTCCACGGAGAAGATCCTAGTAGTATTATCAAAGGAGATGATAGCCTTGCGGAGAGTAGATTTGAGAATAAAGAGGAGATTAGGGCTGATCAGAGGAGCGGAGATTGTGACGATTATTGAGGAGGACGAGGATGCGCTGGAGGATCGACGACTCTGATACCACTTGTCAGGGTCTTGGATTCTGACCAGCTACAAATCTAGCCATTAATGGAGAAAAAGGAGGTTAGGGATTGAGAAAAGATCTGAGATTGGGAAAGAAGAAGACATTGAAGAAGAAGAGGATCTGAGGAGAAAGATTAGGAAAATTTCATTCATGATCCTTCCAGATTACAATCAGCTGTCTTTTATAGACAGTTACAGCCAACACGCGCACAGCACGTTTACAAAGTTCCCCTTTCTCTTCCCGCCAACAATTCATATGAAGGAAATGTGCGCTTAACACGTGCTCTCTTTCACCTACAGCTATTTACAACTCCTAACAAGAACAAACAAAACAAACAAGACAACTCCAACAGCAATCTTAAACCCATTACTCTGATGAACTCCCAAGCTTACTCCGGCGAACTCAAGATTGGACGCCGTTCCCTGACACGTCGATGTTGTTTAGTTGTACTAAGATTAAGTTTTCGACAATTAGAACTCAAACGTGACAACGGTACGATAATACGATATGATGACAATGCAGTGGTTGTTATTAATCAAGAATGAAATCCGGAAGGAACTAGAGTTTTTGGTGCGCGGGAATTGAAAGAGTTTCATTATGTTGGTGATGGACTGATGGGTGATAGTTTAGAATTCACTGAGGTCAGCTGCGATTTGTTTCTTATATGGATGCAATTTTAGTGTAATAATGAATTAGGGACTAACTAGCTCTAAATGAATGACCCTTGTAGTCAAGTTAGGGTAGTCTAATTTATTAGAAGACGAGAAGTAGGCGTGAAATGGCGAAGGGGTGCTCAAATTTGGGACGAGTTGGGGATTTCGGATGGAGTGTTTGATTATGATGATAGATCAAAGAAGGCTTTGGATTGAGGCCGTTAATGAGGATATGGTAGCTATTAATTTGATAGAGGAGAAGACACTTAATAGAGTTGAATAGAGGACAAAGCATTCATGCGGTTGATGACAAGAATTTAGGTTAATATGTTGTTGTTTTTGTTAATCCTTAATACCTGAATAATTCAGAAATGATTCAAGTGAAAATTCAGGATTTGTTTTTTGAAAAGTGGTATGTGATCAAAATAAAGGAGGCAATTTTGTAGCTATATGCACATACAGTATCTTATTTGGTACCAAGGTTTACCGTGATGCATTCTATTGTATATACGAAACAAAACTATAGAGAGTAGTTAAGATGAAAGGGGAGTTTGGAAAAGAAGGGATTTTTTTTTGAAAACGGGGGAGGGGAGGGGCGAGGAGGGTGAGGAAGATATTAGCACATTGCTCTAATTATTTCTTAATTAAATAGTCTTCTTTATTTAGTAATCAACTAGCCTGTAAATAGGCTTATAAGATAATATCAAATAAAATCCTAAACTGTTCATGCAATCATGCCTGCAAGACAGACTAAAATAACAACTAAATAAATCAAATAAAATCTAATAGGCGCTTCCCCATTCCCACTAAAACTAAAGTAGCAAGTTTTACTAAATCTTTGATAAATATATCATAAGGCTAAATTTGAAAAAACCCCATTGAAGTATTGGTCATTTAAAAAAAAACCCTACTAAACTTTTTTATTTTAAAAAAACCACACTCAACTATGTTATCAAAAAACCCACATTGACGGAGTTAGGTTTCCGTTAATGTTTATGTCAAAAAACCACATTCATTTTTCATTTGTGTTTAAAAAAACATCACTTAACTAATCAGTTTAAAAAACCCTCATTGAACTATTGTATCAATGTGATGCATGTGTCATAAACCCTAACAGAAGTTAACTCTGTCAATGTGGGTTTTTTGATAATATAGTTGGGTGCGGTTTTTTTTAAAATAAAAAAGTTTAGTGGGGTTTTTTTAATATGACCAACACTTCAGTGGTTTTTTTTAAAAAATTTAGCATATATCATAAATAACTAATGATATTCTAACATTTACTAGATCTTAACTAAATATTTTAGAGGCTTTGTCCAGTTACATTCTCCATCAATATATGGCTTTTCTCTTTTTGCAGACATTTTTGGGGGTTCTTATGCATGACCTTGAATTTCCTCTTCTCAAGCTTGCCATTAAGGTATTTACTTGGAATGTTATTTTTAAGAATACTATGTAATGCAGTGACAATTTTTCTGCGGATATTTGCTCTTAAAAGGAGGCTTATATTTCGACCAGATGTAAGGTCATTGTTTCTCTCCATTTTCCTCATTGTTGCCCGTCTCAGTATTTTGTGTTTATGTACCAAGAAAACTGGTGGATGATTTTCACCACCATTGGGGAATTTCCATAATGGTTATTACCTAAGAAGCACGAGTACTTCCAAACGCCCAAAGTCCTCGTGTCGGGTGCGTATCGGGTGTCGATACTCCTTGGATATTCCTGGGTGCGTACCCAAAGAGTATCCAATTTTAAAATACATTTATGCAACTTTTGGACACATATATGTTTAGATAAATGTTTGAGGCCCTAGTGTAATTTCAAAAACTTGATGTTTTGTGTTATGCTCAAATACAAAACAAGTATATCCAATGTTTTGATAGTTAGATTATCAATTTATTTTCCTCTAAAAATGCTCATAATTATAATGTGTTCTTATAATTCTATGGAATGGTTCAAATATTTGCATTTTTAACAAAATAAACATTTATTTATTTATATCTATATAATAAAACACAAAGAAAGCTATCAAGTGGCTCACCTTCAATCCCCCAAAATCAAAGTCCTAGATCTAACTGCCCCCCCCCCCCCCAATTTCAAACCCCAAAACCAAAATTTCCCCCTAAAACTAACAAACACATTACTTTATTACTATCTCTCTCTCTCTTCTCTCTTTACTTTTTCATATTTCTCTCTTTCTCTCTCTCCCTATCTCTCTCTCCCATTCTTTCTTTATTTACTTAGAAATTTAGATTTTAAAATTTCAGGTTTGTAAATTTTCAGAATTTTTATGTTTTTTATTACACATGTTATATTGAAAATATCAAATATCTCTTCAACAGTTAAATTTCATCATTTTCCATACTTAAAGTTCTAAGAAGTTAGATTTTACACCCCCATTTATAATTATTTTTCAATATATACTAATGGAAACATGGACTTTTATTTACAACTAATTATTGTCATACTATTCAAACTTGAGCTACATAATTGTTGTTTTATTGTTTACAGAACTTTTCGTGTTTTGTATCGTTCCGAAGACGTGCCGTAGGCACGTGCCCACTGGCAAATCTAGTATATATAATAAAACACAAAGAAAGCTATTAAGTGGCTCTTCTTCAATCCTCCCAAAATCAAAGACACAGATCTAACTTCACAAAACACATTTTTCCCTCCCAAAAGTTTCCCCCCCAAAACTCAAATTCAAACCCCCCCACCACCAAAAACAACTTCTTTATTTATTTAATTATCTCTCTCTCTCTCTTTTCTATTCAAAAAATTAAGAAAATAAAAATTTTTAAAATTTTTTTAAAATAAAAAATTACAAAACTAAGAAATTTAAAATTTTAAAAACTTTAAAAATAATTCAAAAAAAAAATCAAAAACTTATAAAAAAATTATTTAGAAAATTATAAAAAGTTATATATTTTTTACTAAAAATACCTTTTTTTAATTTTTAAAAATTTTAAATTTTAAATTTGTTAAAATTTTTGAAATTTCAAAAAATTAAAAAAATTTTAAAAATATAATTTTTTTAAAAAAAAGTTAAAAATTAAAAATTTTGAAATTTTGAAATTTTGAAAAATTGAAAATTTTGAAATTTTGAAAATTTGAAAATCTCAAAGCAAATCCAAATCCAAATCCAAATTCAATGTCGAACCCCAAATCAAGAGGTCGTCGCCGATATCTAATCCGCTACTGATTCCGTATCGGTGATTTTCTCCACCAAATCGAGCACGAATATCAAGCGACTCCGTATCGGCCACTTCCTTCCACTGAATCGAGAGCCTTTATATGCGATACGAGGACTCTAATTTTATCTCATTAACCGAATTTTCATTCTAATTTTTAATTTTTTGTGTGCAGGGGATTACTCAGTTTTTTGCTAACTCGAATTTTGTGTGTGCATGAGATTTAAGTTCAGAAAGGTATGATTGTTTTATTTTTGGGTTTAAAAAATTTTAATTTGGTAATTTATTTGATGAGTTTTTTTATTGGTTTTGATTTAAGATGTACGCAAGTGAGAGATGGAGTATTTGGTTGCCTCAATTTGGGCTTCCAAACCATAGCAGGACAGGTAAGCTGACTAGCAACCTAAAATAACTTTGCAAATATGCAACATTAATTTTTTTACTAAAAAAGAAAATACTATCGTGAAGTGTTCCCTTCACTGGTTATTAGAAACCATGGATAACATAACATATAAGAACTTTGAGTGTATGTTTGGATATATATAGGATTGGGATGACTGGAGTTTACCAGTGAAGGGTGCAAACTCTCCACTCAAGAAAGACAGCTAAAGTAAATTTGTTATTTATCCATTTTGATTTTTTTTTTATAAATGTGATGGGGAGACAAAGTGGAGATAAAAGAAATGATTAGCTTGGATTAGAGTTTTGAGAACTTAATGTATTTCATTTTGGTTGAAATAATAATAAGAGGTATTTCAATTGCAAACTGAGTCTCAGACAAACAAATATTTAGATTATTGTTATTGTAGATACCTTCACACTTGCACTTGCGTTACCATTGTATTTAGACATGCTTATAGTGGTTATGGGATTAGAGTAAGCTCTATAAAACCTATATGATAATGTCCTTCTATAACTATTACAAGTATCTAAAAGTGATGCTGAAGTTAAAAAAGAACTCAATGCAATGTTTCTAACAAACTGTATGCATTCCAGGTAAGTTCAAGCTAATGATCAAGAAGGCGATGGTTGAGCTTAAAGGTAGATATACTGCTTTCTCATATAATATGTTTGCTACTTCAATTAATTTGCTGGACCTCCAAAACTATTTTATATAATCAAACCAGGTACATCGTTCCGAAGACGTACCGTAGACACGTATCAACGGGCAAACCTAGTATATAATATAAAATATATTATATTTAATATACCCACAAACGCATCCGTATCCTACTTTTTTGTAAAATCACGTATCCCCGTACCCGTATCGTGTCGTACCCACACCCCTTACCCGAATCTGTGCTTCATAGGTTATTGCCATTGCGTTCACTGTATACAGGAGTTATATATCTTCTTTGCTCTTATATTGGTAATCTCGATTCTGCTTCCTTTGAGATAGTTTTTGATCTATAACAGATTCCTCTGTCAGCAAATATCTGTGTGAAGGTTTGACTTGTGCAAAATCCTAATGCCAAATCTAGTATTTAAGAATACTATTATAGTAAATGAATCCATTTTAGTAGATAATACAATATAAAACTAGAAATATACTATTTGGTGCTTTTTCTCCTATAAAACTACTGCAATAATTGATTCGGCATCTACTACTCTGGTAAATTCTATAACAATTTGCATTTAAATAGATTTGACATCAACTAATACGATGTTATTGATACTTTCTGGTGCTTCCTTTCAAATAGTTTTTTGCTCTGACTCTTCTGTAGGTAACTACATGTGTGAACAGTTGATTTTTTTGAACTCTACAACAAATAGAGGATTTGAGAACATTGTGGTGATAACCAGTGTGTAAAGGCTCACTCCTTTGCTAGATTGGCCATTTTGGCTGTTATATTGCATAGCTGGAGTGAACAAAATTAGAGAATTTTTAATGGTGTAAAGGCCATAGCTCTAAAAAAGGTAGAAACCCTGTTTATTTAAATGGTCTGTTTAAACAAATTTTGAGCTTACAGTTCCGTTTATGGGAAAACCATTGTTGAAATCAGGTTCCTCCTTTTTTGTTTAAAAACTGGTAAAAATGGGTTTATTGGGCACTCAACGGTTTCGGGTTTAAATAGGGTTTTTAAAGAAAACGTTGTTGGGATTGGATTTTGAATTTTTAACAAATAATTCTATTAAAGTCGTATCAATATCTATATAACGAACTTGACCTTTTACACGTAGCAAGTTCCCTTAATTTTACAATGAACACTATCAATTTTTTTTTTATTTTTGCATATGAAATTTCATGTGATGAACGCTTTAATAATCAACATTTTCCATAACTTTTTCCCTATATTTATGGATTTTTATATATTTTTTTCCTTCATGTTTCCTATATATAAAATATTTTTCAATTAAAAATAGAAAAACCTTTCTTCCCGTTTAAACGGAAAAAAAAACATTCAATGCCCGACCGTTTTGCCTCCATTTCCCTTTTTTATAACCTTCATGAAGACCGATAAGATTCAGCTTCCCAGACTATCATCAAAGGCATACAAATAATATGTATTCCTGTGTTTTCAAGATTATAGAAGTCGAGGAAACAATTCTGCACAATTAGGATGTGGGGTAGTATCATTTTTGGTGGGGTCTTTTAGCTTGATGGACTAACTATGTCGAGTGATGGCTACTGTCCTCTCCTCAGCTAGTGTTGCTATGTTAAGAACCCCATAAAACTTTTTGTATCAACCTTTGTAATTTATTCATTGTTAGATTAATAGAATTTTACTACCTTCCAGAAAGAAGGGGAAAAAAAGTAAAAATCTGTTGGAGTAGGTAATAAAACATAAAACCAATACAGATGATTAATGATTATTTGGTAGTTTTACTCTTATAAGATTAGTTTGCGAATAGATTTGGCATCAACAATGATGGTATATTTATCATATCTACATTCAAGCAATAGCTTATCTAAATTCAACCAGTAACTTTTCTCAAATGTTTCTCAACTATTGTGGTCCTAATTTCTTTCTCTTTTAATTCAGTTCTGCTCTGATCTATTAGGTTATTTCTATACAGAGTATATTACCGATTTCTCTTTCATTATAGGGAATCTTAACATATTTTTTGTGTTTTAGGAATTAACACTTCTCCTTCTCACATCTGGAAGAGATCCAGGTATAATACCTCGTAATACCCATCCTCCTGAACCAGAAGTTTAGGATGGGAGTAGTGAAGTTGGTGCTGGCCAGACTCCCCAACTACGCCTGCCTCGAGTCAAGGACGTTATGGTAAATGGAATCACCGTGAAGGTTAAATACTGCGACACTTGCATGTTGTTCTCACTGCTCAATCTGCAATAACTGCGTTGAACGATTTGACCACCATTGCCCTTGGGTTGGGCAATGCATTGAACTAGTAAGTGACATTTGTTATGTTTAATATGCTATAAATTCATTAACTAGTCGATTTAATAGCCAACAATAACAACAGAAACAAAGCATTTGCTACAACTCTTTAGCATTTGAACATGAGTTCTTTGTACTCAATTTGTCTCTGTTTTGGGATGTTCTTCGAAATTAACACATCATATCCTTCTTATCTACCTTAATCCTAGTCCTTTTAGGTTTCATCACTGCGCTAATCACTAAACCACTAAAATCTTATCAATCCTCCTAGGTGTTGGCCTCCACTGCAAATGTCCAAACTATCTTGGTTGTCTATCCCTCACTTATCCCAAATTGGAGCATACCTCTAAATTCTTAGTTCTAATTGATATACTCATGTTTCATTTTATCTTTTGATTTTATCTGTTCATTATATAATTTATGTAAACTTTCTTCATTTTTGCTGCTATTTCCATTTGCATTCATTAGTTTTTCCCACTATATTCAAAACAAGATTTTGCATCTTTGGTAATTGTTTTCTTCTTGATTCTGATCATTTGAAGAATCCGGGTCTAGCTTAATTATCTCAAACACTGCTCTTTCTACATGAAATTGGATTATGTGCGACGAGAAGGTTTTATTTTTAAATACAATTCTAAAGCTTCTAAAGCATCGAGATTTGAAAAGAGAGATAACGGCGAGTCATCATTATATGAATGTTATTAAACTACTTTTTTTGCATAAATTGTTCTCCAGCTCTTCCACTTGGCACATTCCAACAAGAACCTCTTTTCAGATTCGGAGCTTACGTCTTCTAACTTTTATATTATGTTTATTGGTGTTGTGTGCAGCGTAACTACAGATTCTTTTATATGCTTGTTTTCTCCACGACTCTCCTCTGCATTCTTTTATATGCTTGTTTTCTCCACGACTCTCCTCTGCATCTACGTCTTTGCATTGTTGGGTTTATATCACACAAATTATGCATGCTGATCACAGCAGCATCTTGGAGGGCAATATGATCAAAACTCCTGCATCCATTGCTTTGACTGTTTACACTTTTATAGCAGTGTGGTTTGTTGGTGGCCTCTCCATGTTGCATTTGTATCTCATCAGCACTAACCAGGTAATTTATCCAGGCAGAATGTACTTCACAACTAGTTAATTGTAGCTGGGGTACTCAGTTTAATAAATAGTTGATGTTCAGGATTTAATAACACTAATTAAGTGGAAAATGCATTCCATCAATTATGATTAAGAAATCGAATGTCTTGCTTCTTTTATACTGTGAACACCACACGATTTTAATATATATTTTTTTAAACAATTCCAGAATCTTTAAATTCACTACCAAAAATATGATACCAAATAGACATGCTATGATCACTATTGATATGGGTAAAAATAGAACCAAATTGAGACCGTCTAAATTAGACACGAATCTTAAAGCTCTCAAGGGTAAAACGGTAAATTCCACTAAAAACAGATATGTAAAAAAGAGTTTTGCCTCTTTCAAGTCCAGCTACCCAAAATGGATTTGTCATACCGGTTTGTCATAGCGGCCCAACATGAAAGGAGTTCATAATTATCTACAAAGATAATTTAAACTCATTATTATCCATAAGAGACGGTATAAAACCTTATTTCTTCATGAAGAAGAAAGTAACCAATCTTATCAAAACATCGGAAAGTAGAGATAAATCAATATCTTGAAACTGGTCCCCAAAGTGACTATAAATACTCCATGACCTCCACAGAATTCAGGTGATCAGTATTTTGCCACTGAAAAACTCTTATATTTTCTAAGTTCTAACTTGAGAGTCGGAGTCTGTCGTCGGAGCCATCACCGGTGTTTTAGACTTTTGCAGGTCAATCGGAGCAATCGTTATCATCCAGATCAAATCCAGTGATTCAAACGAGTCAAATTCAGGAATCAAGATCAGTTGGAAATAGTCAATATTGACAAAACTAAAAGGTCAGTTTTTTTTATTGTTTCTAAAAGAATTCACATCATTTGTTTGCTCCTACACAGAAAAAAGCAATAGATTGGTGCCGTATGTAGGCAACAGCAAAGATCTTCGACCAAACTTTGTTGGTAAAGAGCTGAGTTTTTCAGTCATGCCTCCAAAGAGGAAGAATGCAGCAGCAACTAGCTGTTCAGCCTATAATCCTCCTCTTCAAACAGGGTAACAACCCGTTCAAGCAGGGCAACAACCTTTTCAGTGGCATTCTACACAGAAAAAAGCAATAGATCACCCTGAACGATCGAGGGGGAACATAGCCTCGATCTAGTCAGCCGTCGACTCCATAATTCCTCCCATGGTGCCTCCCGGGGTACTCCCTATGGTAATCTTGTTATGGCCAGATCTTCGTACGCTTATCAACAAGCAGCAAGAGAAAAACCTTTGTCGTCACCGCAAAGAGGGGAGCGCGCAAGGCCAAGGCTCCCGCTCAGAACACCATGGGAATAGGAGGAGCACCTCCCCCCATCGGTCACGCCACAGGAGGTCTCATTCTCATGGTCGACGGGGCAGAGAAAGCCCTCCTCCCATCATAGGCGCACTTGCGAAGACCATAAGGAAGAAGAGGCCCCCGTCACAAGGGCCGAATTCAGTGAACTCAGAGACGAAATCCGCCAAGTACTGCAAGCCACCCCAAGGAGGGGTCGGCACACAAGCAAGAGCCGTCTTTCAATTGTGCAGGAAGAAGAATCCTGTGGCTCTACAGGATCCATGTCAAGGGAAGACCATGTTGTCCGCCGCCTCCAAGCAATGGAGAACCGCCTTGTAAGAATCAACAAAGAGTAAGTGGGTTATGCCTTAAGCTATCGCCCTAGTAGGCCCCCGTTCTCCAAGTCTATCCTTGAAGCTTGCATCCCAGAGAAGTTCAAGCTACCAAACTTCGAGTCTTGCAATGGAGACACAGACCCGGCTGACCACATTGAGAATTTTAAAACACTCATGATGATCCACCAAGCCTTTGATGCTCTCCTCTTCATGACATTCCCAGTAACTATCAAGGTACCAACAAGGGAGTGGTACTCCTGTATTTCTCCAGGCATCATATTCTCGTTCGATCAGTTTGAGGAACTTTTTCTTACTCACTTCATAAGCAACTGAAAGATTGCAAAGACCAAGAACTCCTTGCTCGAGTTAAAGCAAAGAAAGGGAGAACCACTCAAGTACTTTGTCAGAAGATTCACTGCCGAATCACGTGCCATCCCGTTTCTCGAGTCATCAATTGCACTCGTTGCCTTCAAACACAATGTGAGACATGAATATCTCAAAGTGTTCCTTGCAAAGAAGTCTCCTAGGGATTTCTCCCTCCTCGTCCTAAATGACCGAGAAATACATCCAAGACGAAAATGCTCTAAAAGCTCTTCGTCCTCGGGTTCCAGGGGAGTCTCCTCCAAGAACAAGCGCAAGAGTGATGATGAAGAGGGAACCAAAAAGTTTTGGAAGGATACCACAGGTCAGTGTCGCCCCTCCACAGAACCAGCTTTGAGAATTACACTTAACTCAATGCAAACATATCCACCGATTTCATAGAGGTCGACAAGGAAGGGCTACTAAGGCCTCCTCCCAAGGTGAACTCCTCAATCAGGAGGAGGGGAACAAGTAAACATACTCTTCTTAGATGCATTCGAAAAGCTTAAGCTCTCTCGAGACTGCCTCAAGCCTGCAGGATATACTCTACATGGCTTCTCCGGAGTTTCCGTTCAGATAGATGGAAAGTCACTCTAGATGTAACAGCGGGTAAGGTCTCATCCTCTCGAACCGAGGCCATGGACTTTATGATCGTCAACATGAAGGCTGCGTACAACGCTTTCCTCGGTCGTCCCGGCCTTGCAGTTTTTCACGTTGTACCTTCAGCTTTCCTCATGAAGATGAAATCTCCAACATCCTTCGAGGTAAGGGAAGTGAAAGGAAGCCAAGCATCAATCCGAGTTTGGTCCTGCCCTTCGATCGTATGGAGCTTTCCCCAGAGAAAAGTCACTACGCCTCCAAGCGAGTTGACTGCCTAGAAGAGACCCCTTCCTTCAAACAGGATGAGACTACGAGCTTGCATGTGAGTAAGAGACCCCCCAACTCAAAGCACCAATTGTCAAGCATATTAGGGATAACAATGACCGTACAAAGTCTCCAAAAGTTGTCTGTCCAGGCGCCTACCAACCTGAAGACTTGGGGGGAAGGGGGGGGGGGAAGCAAATATCAAGAACTCGAAACGCTGAGTACCCCATGAAGTCCAGCGAGAGCGCTTAATACTCTCCTCCATGTCCCCTTACCAATACGTATAACGGTCACATCATATAATAAAGACTGGCAATTGAAGCCGCTGCGTAGTTTAGAAATTGTAATAAAGGCGTGCAACCAAAACAACCGACTAGTTTGTCTTTTCAAGAAAAAGTTCAGCACTTTCTTTTAAATTTTTTTGTACTACTCTCAAAGCAATGCGTTTGGTGCTCAGCTCCTATGAGCTACACTAACAACTCATCTACCCCAGACAATGAGTTTGGTGCTCAGCTCTTCCTCTAAGCTATGCCAACAACTCATACACTCCAACTAATGAGTTCGGTGCTTAGCTCCTCCTATAAGCTATACCACAACTCATCCACTTCAGACAATGAATTCGGTGCTCAGCCCCTCCTTCGAGCTACACCAACAACTCATTAACTCAAAAGCGGGTTTGAAGTACAACTAGAGCTGCTCCTACAACTCGTTAATCTCTTATACTTCAAAACCACACAATGAGTCAGGTGTCCTACCCTTCTACCTAACTACACCGGAGACTCATTGGCTTCTAGAACAAATGCCCTCGATGCCAAATCAAGAGTCTAACCACTGGATAAATGAGGGTACAACTTGTGTGGAGTCCACGCTTTTGGGCCGAAATCTCTCCACCTACTTGCCAAGCAAGCAAGGTGAGAGGTATGACTCACCTTGTGGCTGCTCCCAAAATAAGATAGCACTTAAAACATGTTCGGAGTCCATAACTATGACTCGCATGTCGCTCTAGCAGTTTGCACATAAGTATGTTCAGAGCACGACTCGTCATTCGATCTGCTCCCATAACGTGTTACCCTTGGAGTCAACTTGTTCGGAGTCCATAATCGCGACTGAAACTCACTCCAAGCACATTAATAAGCAAGTAAAGTTTGGAGTTCGTTTCGCCGCCACGGTGACTCCTCGCAAACTCGTTATCTCCCCTAAGTAAGGTTGCGAACTGATGCATTGGTAAGTGCTAAGGTTCAAAACATTAATTAACCATTGCTTAATGAGTTACAAGTTTAAATAATTGTTTTGGCTATGCGCTAAAGATCAAATATTTATTTTGATATGTTAAATTATAGTTTTGATTATAAATTTGAATATCCAATTAAATTGTTGTTAGAATTCAATAGTACCGATAATTTGTTTAATTGACTAATCTTTAACAATTTTGATGATTGTAGAAATTTTAAAATTACCTACAAATTTGCATATGTTGATGAGTATGGATGTGTTGTTATGTGCTAAGGTCAAATAAGTCTGCATTTCGCAGGCTTCTCCATCGAATCTGGAAAACATTTCTAACCAGAAGTGTCAGTATGATCTACTTTAATTCCTAACTAGGTTTGCCTGTTGACACGTGCCTACGGCACGTCTTCGAAACGGTACACCTTGTTTGATCATATAAAATAGTTTTGGAGGTCCAGCAAATTAATTGAAGTAGCAAACATAGAGCAGAAAAACATATTATATGATTTTTTTTGATTTTTTTTTGAATTATTTTTGAAGTTTTTTAAATTTTAATTTTTTTAGTTTTTAAATTTTTAAAAATGTTAAAATTTTTTATTTTCTTAATTTTTTGAATAGAAGAGGGAGGGAGAGAGAAAAAAAATAATTAAATAAATATAGGAGTTGTTTGAGTTGGGGATTTGAATTTGAGTTTTGGGGGGAAAATATGTTTTGTAAGGTTAGATCTGGGCCTTTGATTTTTGGGGGATTGAAGGAGAGCCACTTGATAGCTTTCTTTGTGTTTTATTATATAGATAGTACTTTATATGTGATGATTGAGCTATCCCAACTTAGATTAAATGATCCGTAATGTTTTATGGAATTGGTCACATGATTGGGAGCTTTAGATCATAATTAGTCGCGCCTTGAAAACTAGCATGTTTAAGGTTCTTATGCGTGCATTATCACATTGTGCATACGTACATTAACTAACATTTGTTTTGCAGTTTGTACGAGATCGTGTATAGGCTTCTTTCATTGTTCAATCTTAAAATAGATTGATGTATAGGTTCTGTGACGAATGTCTGTAACTTAGGTGAGGAGCATCCAGTAATGGAGGATGTGATTCCATTAGTTACATTTGTTCTTTCTTGTTTATTGTACTGTGTGTGCAAAGTTGAATTATAACATATTGGTCATTATCTTGTTTAGCGTTTCGAAGATGATGAAAAGTGAGTAAAGGAAAGAACTCATCGCTCAAAGTGTTTGAGCACCTGAACATTGTTAGAACCACGAGAAAAAAAACAAATAGTTTTGTGAAATGTGGTAGAGTAATCTTCTATTATTATTATTTTATAAATGTGCAGATCATAATCAATGACATGTGTAAGTTGAGTTAAACAAACGAAGCAATTGATCATGGTAGTTCCATTTGTGTAGTCCTTGAACACAGCATAATATAGTAGGATATGTGAACTATATATTAAATTATTTGCTCTTATTAAAACTCATAACTCTGTTAAATGATACTTCATTAAAATACAAGGTTGTGAACGGCGTCAGGCGGTGGCGGTTCGGCCAAGGACCGCCTACCGCCTAGGACGCCTAGGCGGCGCCTAAGCGGCGCCTAGGCGTTTTGTTTTTATTTTTTAAATATTAATATATTAACCTTTTAAAAGTTACATTTCTCTATTTTTGCTTGTAGTCTAAATCTTTTTGTGAAGTTGGAACTTTGGTGCTTGTAATTTAAATCATTTTGTGAATTCTTTAATCTTTATCCTAATATGATTGAATGATTCTTAATCTTGACAATGGAGGTTGCAGGGATGAAACAAACAATTTATTGGAGTTATTGCGATCAAGGACAACTAATCTTCCTGAAGAAAATGGCCAGGCCATGGGATTAAATGCATCACAATTCACAAGTGATGCTAGGCCAGAATGATTTTAGAAGTTTAATAACGATTATGGTGTAAACTTTAGATTCATAATGACATAAACAATAATCAGTCATATAAAATTTCAAATATAACGTGAACTAGTAACATCTTAATGTAAAGATGAAGAGGCTTTTTTCTGTTGAAGATGAAGAGGCTTTTTTCTGTTGAAGATGAACAGACAATTTTAAAGAATTTGAAAAAAAATTACAAAAAAATCTGTCAGCCGCCTCGGCCGCCTCAGCCGCCTCGGCCGCCTAGACGCCGCCTGGTCCGCCTCGGCCGCCTAGGCGCCGCCATATCGACGCCTTGTACGCCTAACTGCCATCTCAACGCCTAGAGTACCGCCTATTGCATATGCGGTTCGTTCTCCTCTTTTTGAGCGCCTAGGCGCTGCCTAGGTGTCCGAGGCGGACGCCATTTAGAACACTGTTAAAATATGACAAATGTAAAGTTTGTGCTCAGATTATGATCATTAGAATCCTTTAGTATGGTCTCTAGGAGTAAACAATTTTTTAAGTTAATACATTCTGATATTTATGATCTTAGTAGTTTTGTGACTAGATGAAACAATGGTTGGTTGGAAGTATTAATCACTTTTGTAGATGATTATTGAAGGTTTGTTATATATATGAAAAATGAAGCACTTGTTATGCTTAATGAATTAAAAATATAGTTAATGCTAAGATTTAAAAAAATCAGATTTGATAGAGGTGGTGAATATTTAATATTTTTTAGAAATTTACATTTGACATAATCTCTAGTGCACTCTATTTACTACAGTGAAAACGATATTGATAAAGTTAGAATCAAACACTTAGTGAAATGTTGAATTATATATTATTGACTGTTGTTTGACTTTGTGTAATTGTGATGATGTTGCATTGTTAATTATATTTCTAATACATTGTTATACTTCAAGTTATCTACATCTTATGGATTATGACATAAAAACACAAACAATTTTGTTAAAGTGAAAAAACATGTGGTGTGATATATTTGTTAGAGTACATGACCCTAGACGGCCTAAAGTAGGACTTTTAACAAATATTTTTGTGTACGTAGAAAATACAAAATGTACTTCTATGGACATATTTTAGATCTATCAAATTTGTGTTAATAGAATCTAAACTTGCAGAGTTCTTTGAGGATGTATTAATCAAATATAAATGTATGAAATTATATAGTCCTACAACCACAGTCAATGATTCACAGTTGGAATCAAGAACAAGTTTTACTGACTCTTTAGTAGATAATAAAATGAATTTGTTGTTATACAATAATACTTTAAATTAGTTGATTTGCAAAAAGTGGCTAAAACTATAGTTAGTGATTGGGATTTTGTAGAAGAAACTTAAGTTTAGATTGTTCAATAGCAATTTTAATGCACTTTTAGTAGCTAAATGATTAACTGAGATTAGTGGGGTAGATTGGTTTGATGTCTACTCACATGTTTGTCATATTGCTACAATATGAAATCTTCTTGCCCTTATATCCATTGAAAATTTTGTTATTGATCAAAGATGTTTTGAACAGTTTTGTATTGGAAAGTTTTGTACTGAATAGTTTTGTACTAAAATGTAAATTCAACATGATTTATAAATTGGTAAAACCATTGTATGTTCTAAATATATATTAAAACTGAGGCATAAATAATTTGTCAAATTTTTAAAAAACTTAGATTTCAATCATGTTATTCAGATAAATGTCTTTAATTTTGTGGTGAGTCAAATATAATTGCTATCATTTATTTGTATATTGTTGATGTGCTTGTTGGAAATGACATCTCTAGTATAAATGAAGTTAAAATTATGATATCCTAAAATTTTGCATGAAATACCTAGGTGTTGTAGACACCATGTTAGGTATGAGTGAGTTTCGGTTGGCAAAGGATAACTCTTAGTCAAACTCATTAAATCAATAATGTGTTTCAAAAGTGGGGATATAGTGATTGAAAGTGTATTTTGAAATAACTTATTATTATGACAAAATATTGACACCTAATGATGGTGCAACTATGAGACAGTTAGATCATTTTAAACTTATTGAAAGTTTCAAGCACTAGACCAAATATAGTATTTGAGGTAGGTGTGATCTGTAGATTCACTAGTAATCCTATTAATATACATTGGAGTGCTCCTAAGAAGCTAATGAGATACCTGAGAGGTACTCAAGAGTTTGTTTTGTGCTACTCTAGTCATCCTTCAGGATTGAATGGATGATCTGATGCATTATAGTAAGAGTTTAGTGAAAGTCGGTAACTAGTGGACATGTATTTACGTTAGGAGCAGAAGCATTATAGAGATCAAAAGGCAAACAAATATTGCGCTATCATCCATGAAATTAGAACTCTATGTGTTATTTGTTAGGATTTCATAGGAAAACCTAACTGAGGATCTTATTGAGTTATTCGATGCAATCAAGACAAACCACCAAGTACATATCAGATCTTATCAAACACACCAAAGCACACACAAGTTTGTCCCGATTGGGGCTTTCGCCTTAATTCGGGGGAGAAGAAATCGGAGATGTTATTCAACTAGAGAAGATACAAGAATATTACAATTCTCACAATGATCCTCTCTCAAGCCTTACCAGCAAGTACTAGTTGTTTACAATTGGAGAAACTCCCAAACTCTGCCTTCAATGAAGTACTCACTCTCTTCTTGTCTCTTAATGGAGGCCAATAACAACAATATATAGAGATATAGAGAAACCATAGTTGGATATCTTGATACAATAACTATTGGATATTTCTAAAGAGATAATCCTACGATAAGAGTCGTATGATCTGACTTGAAGAGCAAATTAGGCTTCTCACGAATCACCAAGACCCGACCCAAATAATCCATCTGCGTCGTGTTCGGTCAACCGTACCCAAAGGTCGGTTGACCGTCCCCCTCTCGGGAACTCCTGCATGGTAGGGCGGTCGACCGCACCCCAGGATGGTCGACCGCAACCTGCTGCTGCTACTGCTGCTGAATGTTTCTCCTTGCTTTCACTCCGTCTCCGATCGTCTTGATTCTTCCATCGTCTCATCGTCATCTTATCCAACATAGTATGCAAAACATAAATCTAACAATCTCCACATTGGATTGCATACTCATGAATCCACACCTGTGATTTAAAAAACTTCTAGACTGTTTTCCTTCTCTTCTTGCAAACAACTTGTTTTGATGGCTTCCTCTGTTAGTTAAATCTATCTTCACCTGTTTATCTCCAGTTGTATGCCCTTCAAGGAAACATCCCAGTAGATGTAATCATGGAGGTGCCATCCTCCATACGAACTCCACCTACATTAAGGCTCTCTCCACCTTTCAACAATATTCGAACGTCGCAGTCTCGCTCAGCTGATTCTAGTGACGGCATACTAGATGGTGCTTTAGGAACAATGGGCTTCGAAACACTTGTGCAAGTTTTTCTGTTCCTCTAAAGCTGGTAGAGGTTGTGCTTACCTTGCTCAATCCCCCTATCACCCTTCATCACCTTACGAAAACTTTTCCAAACTGATCGAACTCCACCTGGATTTGTGTACCTGCAGTCCTGTGCTTCTAGAGTTCTCATGGATATAAGGCTCCGCTTCATCAAAGAAATATACATGCCCTCCTCCGGTGCGTGTTTCCTTTCGTCTGTTATTTTCGACTCATTTGTTTTCTCACCCCTTACTTCACAAGTCTTGTCAATATTCGTTCTCACACAAAGACATGAGGCAAACTTGTAAGTAGAAACCATTACTTCACAAATCTTATCAACCTTCGTTCTCACACAACGACATGATGCAAACTTGTAAGTAGAAATCATCCTCCTCTCGAAGTAAACTTGAGAAGAACTAACCGAATTAAAAGAACAATCGAAATCCACATCTAAGGAACTTAAAACAAAAGCACTGTTGAAGCCATCACCTGATTCAGCAGTACTGGATTTGGCGCCCCTCAGACTCAACTGTTTGCAACAGTCTCTCATGTAATGCTTAATCCCTTTGCACTGGTGGCCACGGACCTTACCCCTACATACACTTTTCCTTCCATTCGAAGTACAATCTACCTCCAAGCAACTCATAGAAATTAACGCCGATTTCTGACTCCTTTTTAAGTGCATCCTTCTTCAACCCCTTGATCATACCTGCTATGAAAAACATCTCCTTGGTAGATTTCTCATTTAGCACGGTTATCATGTTGGATGGATTTGATGGTGAATACATCGAGTTGGAAACCTTTAGATCATCTGTGTTGAACGCTCTCAGTTCAGATAACTCCATAGTAAACTCCACTACATGAACTAGAAGAGCGGTACTTTCCTTCATTGAGAAATCCCACAACTTTCCTTTCTGATGCATCCAACCCTGTAATGAAGATCCCGAGTAGTCAATTCTGAATTTTGCTCACAGACTCACCGCGCTTCTCCTATACCTGACTTTGCTCATTGAATACATACGGATTAAACCCAAGGCTTCTGGATAAATCTCCTCCTAATTATCCTGCTTTGTGCCGATTGGTCTTCATTTATCTTCTTCTAGGACTAGATCCAAGTCCTGTTGAACCGATGCTTCATGCATGTCCACCTTCAAGAGATCAAAGTTAATCTTGCCTTTGAACCGCTTGATGTTCGTGATCTGATCTGCCATCTTCTCTAAGGAACTCGAACAAACCCTTGAACCCGAAGCTCTGATACCAATTGTTAGGATTTTTTAGGAAGACCTGACTGAGGATCTTGTTGAGTTATTCGATGCAATCAACATAAACCACCAAGTACATATGAGATCTTACCAAACACACCAAAGCACACAAGTTTGTCCCGGTTGGAGTTTTCGCCTTAATCCGGGGGAGAAGAAACCCGAGATGTAATTCAACTAGAGAAGATACAAGAATATTACAATTCTCACCCCGACCCTCTTGCAAGTCTCACCAGCAAATACTAGTTGTTTACAATTGGAAGAACTTTCAAACTTTGCCTTCAATGAAGTACTCACTCTCTTCGTGGCTCTCAATGGAGGCCAATAACAACAATATATAGATCTAGAGAAATCCTAGTTTGATATCTTGATACAATAACTAATGGGTATTCTTGAAAAGATAACCCTACGATAAGAGCCGTATGATCTGACTTGAAGAGCAAGTTGGGCTTTTCACGAATCACCAAGACCTGACCCAAAATAATCCATCAGTGCCGCGTACGGTCGGTCGACTGTCCCCCTCTCGGGAACTCCTGCATAGTAGGGCGGTTGGCCGCACCCCAGGACGGTCGACCACAACCTGCTGCTGCTACTGCTGCTGACTGTTTTCCCTTGCTTCCACTCCGTCTCCGATCATCTCGATTCCTCCATCATCTCATCGTCTTCTTATCCAACATGTGTAAGACATAAACCCAACAATTGTTATCCTCTACAAGGGAAGATGCTGAGTGGATTGAATGACTTGTTGCTAGTCATACACTGAAAAGTTTAAAGTAACTCTCTAATTCTGTTATGCGACTATCAAGCTACATTGCACTGAAACTCATAACTCACTCTATAATAGTAAGAGGAGTACATTAAGGCTGAAAGAAGCCTAGTTGAATTGTCTCAGAGATAAATTGCAATTGAGATAAAAATATGGCTAATGCTCTTGCTAAGAGACTTGAAAGTAATCTAATTGTCAAAATTGTGGGAAATGGAGTTGAAAGTTGTTGAACTAAAAGCTTGAACATCTTAATTGTTTTGAAATTTTGAATCCAATTGGATTTATAGAGAAATTCAAACTTAAGCATCAATTTTAGGCAGTTGGCATGCTTTAGATAATTTGAAAAGTTTGAGGTAAATTTTGTTAATATATAACTTCATTCAAAATTTGATGATGCTATATATTCTCATGACTTAGAATCATTTCATTATTTCAAAAGAAAGTGTGAAAACTTGTCGATATGTTTCTGATGTTTAGAATTGTAGTCAATCATTCCAATTTTGATGATATTTATCTTTTATAAATTCATGTGGCATTCCAATTTTGATGATTCGGAATTTAACCATAATTGATTTGATTATTCTATCATTTCAAAATGAACATAGTATAGTTTTTGTGTATAAAATCTAATAGTTCTTGTTTTTTATTTTGTTAAAGAAACTTGATTGTGATGCTTTAAATTTTTGCGAAGATAAATTTTGAATCATACTAATTTTTTTTGTGGAACTAAATATATTATAAATTTGCTGGAATTCGTAGAGATGTCTTATGATATTCCATTTGCAATATGCTAGGGAAGTTGGAGGAGTTGAATCTGTCAACATAGATTTCAAAATAATGATTTGCTAAAATGGAGTAAACATAAAACAACTTGCAATGATAGAGTTTCGGTTTATTTCTCTCGAGAATAAATTAGTTACTTGCCTGCTGAAGCTTCTTTTGAGTTTAAGACTCTTGTTCATTGAGTTTAAAACCCTTATTTTGTTTTTGAAGTTTATTTGCTTTGGTTGATTGTTAAACTATGATAAATTTCTCCAGTTGGGTTAGTTATTGTGAACTATTCCATTGTGATATAGTTTGAGAACTATTTAATTATTTTGGTTTAATCTTATTTGAACTATTCGGATTTGTAATTGGTTTTTATGAACTATATTTTGTGCAATGTATTTCTTCTATTTAAAGACTCTTATTGGCCAGTCAGCTTTATGTTGAACTGATGAGATAATATTGTACTGCTTAATAAAGATATAGGAAATTGTTAAATATATATAGGCATATTGTCACTATATGAAAAATATATGTGTAATATTATTATATGGATAACACGTGTGTTATATGTACTGATTGTATGGATATCAGACTGCGGGTTGAGTGAGTTTAGAACTCAATACCCAAACCATTATTTATCATATAAATATTGGCTTTTGATAGTAGTCTAGGTATTTCAATCTTGATACCTAAGGTAAATATCTCAAGCACCTTAGTTTAGGATATTAATCCTAATTTCTCTTATTATTATTTTTCATAATCATCAACACTATCTACGGCAGGTAACCTTCGAGAACTTCAGATACCATTATGTTACAACCTAGGACTTGTACTGAACTTCATGGAGGTCTCCCTCCATCAAAGAACAATTTCCGCGCAAAATCCCCACGAGCAATCATCACATGTACGTGTCGCTCATTCAAATTCATCAGTTCAAACCTGATCAAGCTCGTCTCAGACCGATTGGTTACAAAGTATTTCACAAGAGAGCAAAGATGACAATTTTGCCGGAATTTCATCGCATGACTTAGCCGGCGAGATGAAATTTGAAGGTTCAGAAGGGCGAATGTTTAGTTCAAGGAGTATTCAGAGTGCTAGCAGCAGAAGTGGTAGCATAAAAACAGAAAGTCATTAGGGTTTTAAGTTTCCCTCGCATTAGGTGTGTTTTCTGTGTTACTCTGTGAATTGTATTTGTTATAAGCACACATTATAAGCAGCATGGAGTTGTGCTGCAACATTGTTATTCTGGTAGTTGTTCATTATTGAGTGGTGTTTGTAACGTGCAAGATTATTCGTCAGCTCTTTGTTGCTGTAATGTGGATCTGTATATATGTATAATCTTCGTATATAATAATAATATAAATGAATGTTTGATAAACAGGGAATGATAATGTTTAGAGCATCAAAATTTGCCTTTTTTTTTTCTAAAAAAGAGAGGGACGGAAGATTATTTTCCGTTGGAGCGGATTCATTTTTTTTCAAAATAATTAAAAAAATTGGACGGGCTATGATATCCCGTCCGCTAAAAACAGAAAACTGAATTAAAGAGTGATTGACCCATAATTTGGGACTATAGGCCTAATGTATATATATATATATATTTTAAAACGGAGAATTGAGATAGGGACGGTGCATGATTTTCCTATTTTTGGGGTTTTTTTTTTTTTTTTTTTTGATTTTATAAATTGATCGGACCGGATATCATATCTCGTCCAATCTATTTAATTGTCATTGATGACATATGATATTCTGATTTTCAAATTTTGGCTTTTGCCATTTCTTCCTCCAAATTTGGTAGGTTATTGTTCACATCGAACCCCATTTGGCCAACCACTGCAATAGATTTTTGGGCAAAATTTTCATTTCTTGGATATTTGGCTAACGACTATAGATGCTCTTATACAGTAAATTTTGGATCAATCTATTGTGATCAATTTTTGGATCAGATTTGTTGATAGCATCAGAGGCTGTTCTGGTAAACACCAATTTTTTGACACGTGAAGTACACGTAAGAACATACTGCAAAATGGAAAGTTACTAATTTCGGCAACTACTATGATCAGTGTTATACCTTCACCGTTGTTATGCTCAAAATTTTCTTTCGTTCGCTCTGTGCTAAACAGTAATAAGAGGAGGAGGGTTGCGTTAGGTAGTCAAATAGCTAACATAACACGAAATCAAAAGACTGCAAAATCACAACTATTGAATGAAGACAAGGACAATCATTAGGGTTTTGAGCATATATGCAAGCTCAACAATTTATCTAACATTATAAGTACACCATCTTATTGATGATAATCACAAAAGTGAAAAACAATTAAACCTAAACCCACAAATTAAGCTGAATAGTGTGTCCTATGTCTATACGCAAAATAGAGAAACCTTTCCTATTGTCTTGATACTTCCTCTCATACTCATTGCTTCTCAAATCCTTTTGAACTCTCATGCATTGGTAATCAACATTTGTGTCTTTTAATTTTCCTTGATAAATTTTCTTAGGGTTGCTATCTGCCCTTTCTCTTTAGGTCACAACAGAACAAAAAAAAAAAACTTTTATCAAAAAAAACTTTTATCAAAAAAAACAAAAAAAAAACACTACCAATTTTAGGAGAACAATAGGCCTAACAATATGAGTCATGACCAATTGGTATTTATGTATTAGCCCAAACAACATAGAGATGTACTAGGTTTAAGAGCATCCACAGTCGTGAAAGGTAAAAAATAGCAAAATACATATTTTAAATATAGCAAAGTGGTGTTTCTTGCAGTCATCAAATGTTATAATAAGGCAAACTGAACAAAATTCGATCGCTCCGTGGAGCTGTCACTTTCAACCAGCCGCAACCCACAAAATTACCCCTCAATTGCCCACTAATTAATATAAATCCCCTAATTACCCCCTAATTAATTAGTTAAGTATATTTAACTAAGCCTAATTAGTATACTAAGTATAATTAATCATGGGAAGTAACTTGAAGTTGGACGGAACTTAAAGTTCCGTCCATGGTCCATTAACCATGGGAAGGAATTTGAAGTTCCGTCCGATATAATAAAAAATAATTTTTTATTCGGGACGGAGGTTGAAGTTCAGTCATCTATAATATGCATATTCTCATATCGCCTCTCAAATATAGCAATCTTCTGTAGCGAAATTGCAAAAATATGAATAAATAGAAAACGACTGCAAATGCGCAATTGCTATAATATGCATAATATGGAAATTTAGCAAACGAGTGTGTATGCTCTAACACTATTGAACTCATGCATTAGTAATCAACATGATGTGTGTATTTCAATTTGCCTCGATAAAAATAATAATTAGTTGTAAATAAAAGTCCATGTTTCCACTAGTATATGTTGAAAAATAATTATAAATGGGGGGTGTAAAATCCAACATCTTAGAACTTTGACTGTGAAAAATGATGAAATTTAACTGTTGATGAGATATTTGTTATTTTCAATGTAACATGAGCAATAAAAAAATGCATAAAAAATATAAAAATTTACAAACCTGAAATCTGAAAATATAAATTTCTGAGTAAATAGAGAGAGAATGAGAGAGAGAGAGAGAAAGATATAAATAAATAAATAAATGAGTTGTTTTTGAGATTTGAATTTGAGTTTTGGGGAGAAACTTTTGGGCGGAAAAATATGTTTTATGAGGTTAGATCTGGACCATTGATTTCAACACTATTGAATGAGAGTCACTAGATAGCTTTCTTTGTGTTTTATTATATAGATAGTGGTTTATCGATGACTTATTTGAATTACAATATCTGTGCATGGCCTTCCTGAAAGAAAGAAGTTAAAAAAAAAATAAATAAATAAAACCCTAAATTAATTGTACTTTGCATTAGGAGAACTATATGTATGACCCCTTACAATATAGAACTCATGCATTAGTAATTACCATAAATTTGAATTGGCTTGCTATCTACCTTTCTCTTTAGGTCACAACAAGAAAAAACATAGCTAGTTTTAGTAGAGCATATCTATGAAGATGAAAGGACCCCAACCTAGAACTCTTTAGAGATTGAAGGATTCTCAAACTGGTCTATGATTTGGATTTGTGCCTTAATATGCGGGTTCTCAAACTAGTTACCACATTCTCGATGCACTAAACAATGGTAGATAAATTGTGAAATAATCCAATTGTTATAAGATGATAGATCCCTTTTTTTTTTTTTTTTTTTTTCTAATTTTT
The DNA here is from genome assembly GCA_017893485.1 of Hemerocallis citrina. Classification (NCBI taxonomy): domain Eukaryota; kingdom Viridiplantae; phylum Streptophyta; class Magnoliopsida; order Asparagales; family Asphodelaceae; genus Hemerocallis; species Hemerocallis citrina. Next base: position 307,979,769 of record CM030361.1, read on the forward strand.
TGGATAAAAGATGATCGTAGTCATCGTTTCATTAATGATAATTAAAGAAACATAGTAGTACAATACCCAACATAACCGATAATCCTACTAAACTTAAGTACAACAAAAGAGATAAACATCAAAATAGACATGAAATAAACCAGCTGGCCCCAGTCCGTAGCACCATAGCTCGTGTGCTTGACTGGTCGGCCCTACCCTACTTGAGGGTACCCCCTCTCTATGCAGTCCTCATTGGCTATTCACCTTCGTTGATCCTCTTCCTCTTTGCCGCCTCCTCGGCTCCTGCCCAGTCATGAATCAAAAGAAATACCAAGTATTTAAATTCAACAACCAGAAAGAGGCTACAAATTGTAGGCATTTTGACTCACTTTTCTTTCACTTGCAAAAACTAACATAGCCTGTTCCATGTGCCCAACTTTCCTAAACAATATAGCCATGAACGAATTTGGGCCCAAATAGCACAAGCAACTGTTTTTGGCCCCATATTTTTAAGTATTTACAATATTAAAAAGTAAAACATAATATTTTCTGATATATATTAATAGTTGGCTTATTAGTTTAGTTAGTTAGAATGTTGTGCTAATAATGTGAAGGTTGTAGGTTCAAAACTTGCATGGGCCAATTAATTTTGCAATCATTTTTATTTTTAAAACTAATTATTTTTCACATAGACATACATGTCATTTTACCATTTTATGAATTTATTTTCATTTAAATAGTTTGTTCTGCAATGCTCCAAGTTTGTTTGCATTTAAATAATTGTCATTTTTATTTTGTCAACATGTTCCGTTTGATGAGTTTTTTTATCGGACGGGACAACATGTCCCGTCCCGTTTCATTTCTTTTAAAATTTTCTTTTTTTAAAAAAGACGGAACAACATGTTCCGTATGATATTTTTTTTAAAAAAAATTGTAAAAAATTCGGGACGAAACAATATGTTTCGTCCGATGAGATTAAAAAAATAAAAAATATTAGGGACGAACAACATGTTCCGTCCCCTATAATTTGAGAATCTTCATTTCGTTTCTCAAATTTGAGAAGCGACTGTAGCGATTTTGACAAAATATAGCAAAATAGCAAACGACTGCAGATGTTCAATTCTCATAAAATGGCAATTTGGCAAAAATAGCAAACGGGGTGTAGGTGCTCTAATTCTATCATTCTTGATTTTACCACACATCCATTTTAGCATTCTCATCTCCGCTACACTCATTTTTTTGACATCATGTTTTTTTTTGTCTAACACTCTGCTTCATATATCATTGATGGTCTAACAACCGTCCTATAAATTTTTTTTCTTGAACTTCAAATGTATACATAAACTAAAAAAATAAAATAAAAATAAAATATTCCCATGAAATTATAATTTTATGGTTTTATGATCTCTTCGAACTAATTAACTCTTTCTTACTTCTTATGTAAAACAATAAAGTCCTCAAAATCAATCATATTTTTTCTTTGTTATTTGGTTATTAACACAATAAGTTCAGTTATGCATCATGTAAGAGCATCCACTATTGTTTTCTAAAAACTCAAATTTGGCATTTGAGATAAATAAAATCCTCTACTATCTACTATCGTTCACTAAAAACCCAAAATATAGAATAGGAGTAAACAGTCGATCACCAAAAATAGCAGTGACTTTAGATAACTTCTAAATATGAAAGACGGAGGATTAAGCTCCGTCCGTAAATTTATTTTTTTAAAATATGGTCGGTTGGAAGATTATCTTTCGTCCGAAAACTTCTTCAGAAACTTTTCCCTAAAAATTACGAAAATACCACTCAAATAATTACAAAATTGCCATTACTTATTTACGAAAATGTCATTTTAAAAAAAAATCAGGCGGACGAACTTCTTCCGTCTGATCACTTCTCCACTAAACTTTTTTTTTACATATTACAAAAATGTTATTATTTATTTACAAAAATGCCATTTAAAATTTTTTTTTTATAACAAAATTGGACGGAAGCGTCCAATCACTTCTTCCGTTTTTTTCTTTCACATACTACTAAAATGCCATTACTTATTTACGATAAAGCTATTTTTTTAAAAAAGTGATAAACGGATGAAGATCATCCGTCTGATTTTATTATTATTATTTTTTTTCAAATTTAATAAAAATGATAGCAGTACCCATCGACCGAATGTTAAATATTAAATACTATATATGAAAATTTTAGCCTATGATAGTGGATGCTATATGAAAATTTTAGCCTATGATAGTGGATGCTCTAACACCGCACGAAAGACATAAGAAAATTTACTGACAACTACTAACAACTACAGTACTGAACTGATCGACGACAACCCATCCACGTCTATTTCATGACCTAAAAATCTAGGGACAACAAATCCCTATGTGGCATCTTCTCCAGATTTTCTAACAGGGGTGTATTGGATCGGAATTTGAAAAGAAATTAAAAGAATGTGAAAATCCTAGTGTATTCTATTAGGATTTTAAAGGAGTTTATAAAAGTCACGGTGTATTCAATTGAGACTTTAAGTGATTCTATTCAATTCTCCGTGTATTCAATTGATATTTTAAATGACCCCATTCAATTCTCGGTGTATTCAAAAAGTTAATGATTTTGATAGAATTGAGAATTTGGAGGATTTAGATGGAATCTAGGGTCCGAGGTATAAATACCAAAAGGCTTTGCAATTCTCACCTTCTCTGTAGAAACTTTCAAGCCATTGATGAGTATGGTTTTGTTTCCTGTACATATGCCCCAAATTATCCCCAACTAAACCCAAACCCTAATCCCCTGCTCTCTCCATCGTCTTCTTCCTCCTCTCCTCTACCTCCCGACACCCTCCTCTGCTGCTACCCCACTCTCCTCTACCTCCCGACCTCTGATCCCCACGCAAAGGCCTAATTCAACCCAAACCCTAATTCAACCCAACCACCGATCCCCACGCAGAGGCCTCTATGCGCCTCCTGAAAGACAATGGAATCAATTTCAATCAAAATCAACGCGATGGTGTTGATTCAAAAATATTCTAAAGATTGCTATGACATAAATTGGTTTCTCGTTGCAGGTACAAGACGAAGTGGATAACGTTCTATAGTTTGTATGATGTGGCCTATATAGTGAAACTGTTAACTGGAAGACCTATGGGGCAGAAACAGCGAGTATTGATTTGATGAGGAGATGTGGTAGAGTTATGATGCCTAATGGGAGAGTTGATGCTCCTTATAGATCTCTTACTCCATGACTTTGGTTACCGGGTGTTATTAGTTATTATTATTTTATGCTATTTCAGAATGTTAAAACAGCGAGTATTGAGTTGATGGACACATCAACAACTCTCTCATGTAGGGCTATTTTTTTTTTTTTTTGTTACTTTTGTTTATGTGGGTGTCCTTCTAGTACTTCAGAAAAAGCTTATGAGAATGATATTTTTATGACTTGCGAGGTTCCTTGATATTTATTCATACTACTCTTATGAGAATGACAATCTTGTGTAGGAAATGAACTAATTATAAAGTTTATTTTCATCGAATTCCTTCAAATTCCATCAAATTCATAATAAGAATTCCATCAAACTATTTTAAAATCCTTATATATCCCAGTCAAAGTTTTAGGTGAATTCTCCATAAATCCCTTAAATACTGGGATTCTCAATTCTTTTAAAATCTTTTGAATTCTCAATTCAATACACCCCTGTAAAAGTAGAATAAACCATGTACAGAAGAAAACTATTGAAAATATATATAGTGTACGTACGGTACAAAATAATACTACAAGGAAGAACCGCAACCGTCGCTTAGAGCATCCACAGTCGTGTTTCTCAAAAATGAGAATATAGCAAAGTAGCATATAGTAAAAAGAGAAAATTACTGCAGTTGTGAGTTGCTATAATTTGAGAAACAAATATTTAAAAAGCTGGTCGGACGAAACATCTTGTTTCGTCTTTTTTTTTTAATTTTAAATAGCGTTTAAGTTAATTAAGTCGTGATTAGATATTAAAATAGGCTAATTAAATTAATTAAATATTAAAATATATATTAAGCTATCTAATTAATGTCCTAACCTAAGATTAACATGCAAATTAAATGGACTAATCTCCTCCATGGTTGGACGGGACATGTTGTCCTGTACAAGCCATTTTGGCTTCAAACGGGCGTTTGTTGTTTTTTATTATTTTTTTATTTATTTTTTGTTTGTTTGTTCAGACGGTACATGTTGTACCATCTGTACATGTACCGTCTGATCAATTAAAAAAAATATTTAAAAAATATTTTTAAAAAAGACGAAACAACATGTCTCGTCCGATCTAATTTTTTAAATAAAAAAAATGGGGCGGAACAACATGTTCCATCCCCTATATTATGAGAATCGCCATTTCATTTCTCAAATATGAGAACGTACTGTAGCACGTTTGCCATAAAATGCCAAAATAAGAAACGACTGTAACGCCAATTTTCTCAAAATACGAGAAAATGGCAAATATAGCAAACGACTGTGGATGCTCTTAGAGCTCAATGTGAAATACTCCCTATCATCTAATTGATGATGAGATATGTAATAAATCCAGACTTAGTTCCTTTCTCGTTCTATAAAATAATACATCAACTAAATCGGTTTTCAGAGTGTAACAGCATCTCTAGTTGTTGAGACCCAAATTTTAGGTATTTGACATATAGGAAAATAAAATTTGAGTTGGCTCTGTTGTCGTTGTAACCCAAATTATTTTTTTATATTAAAATTCACGAGACATGAAAAGATTTTTCGTCCGACGTTTTTTTTGTAAAAATTGTGGGACCCATATTTTTTAAAAATAAAATCGATTGGAAGGGAAATGATTTTCCCATCCGACAATTTATTATAAATAAAAAATTTGGAACGGAAAATTATTTCCCGTCCGAGATGATAAAAAAAAAGCAAGCGACGAAAATTGATCTTTTGTCCGATCGAACGGACAAAAAATCATCTTTTGTCAGCTATTTTTTTCAAATTTGTATTTCATTTGCCAAATTTGACTGACGACTGTTCCTCTAAAACCCAATTTTTGAGTTTACAGCCAATGACTGCAGTACTAAAAATCCTATTTTTTGAAAATTTTGACAAAATAGCCAACGACTACAGATGCTCTAAGGAGACAAACCACAACCGTGGCTTAGAGCTCAAATGTGAAAAATACGTACTTCCTGTTTTGGCCAACAAATTAGTTAAATCCATCGATTGTGAGATATGTAATATGGGTGGTGCTTCCAGGCCATTCATTCATGCATGTATGATCAACATCCAGCTAGCTTTCATATCTAAACAAACCAACCATGCATGAAGAAACCCTGACCCTGAAGGAATGATAGATAGAGGACACAATAGGGAAGAAAACAAAATGAGTGATATGAGAAAATGGCTTTGCCTTTTGTCTTTACACAATTGCCTTTATAACGGTTCTAAAAAAATTTAAAAAAAAGTCCAAAGCTTCAAATATAAGAAACCCTCCCTTTCATATAACCAGGACAAGTTAGCTCACATTTAAGGCTAACCCCAACCCTAGCTGGTCAGCTAAGCTGGTTTGGACATTCCTAGTTATAAGCAAATGATTGTGTAGTAGTACAAGCTAGAACTAGCATGAATTTTCCAATTTTCTTTGTGTGTGTGTATATCTATATATAACTATTATAATGGGAGAAATGGGATTGTAAATAAATAAACAATTTTTTATTTCTTAGTGTGTGTGTCAACACGTGCAGTGCACGTGTTGGTAGATTTTTTTTGTTGTCCTTTTCATTCCCCCTCCCCATTTTCCCCACGTGCATCGCACGGGCATTACACTAGTATAAGATTAATGATCAGTTTATATATGTAAATATGTGTCTTTAAAACAAGGAGATGACTAAGCTATTTCCATGTACAAGAGCTGCATTAACTAAACTAGTATATTGTACGTGCGATGCACGTCTAAAAAAAAGTAAAGTCATCAAAGATTCAAAATGAATATATATTGAATAAGAAAAAAAATGGTTTATATTTGAATGTTTTGATTTGGGCTACACTTGCGGTGCACATTTATATTTGTTGGATATAGGTTGGACGTGTATTATACGTGTTTATATAGTTACAAAGTTAGGGTTTGTTTGTTACAAACCCCAACTCTCCCATTAAAATAGTAGAGATATGTGAGTGCAAATGAGCACCGTCACATTAACCCGAAACCCGGACCCGACTCGGGTCCGGCATTGGATCAGAACCGACCCGATCTATACGGATCCGGATTCGAGTCCTAAAAAAAGACCCGATGCACTTCCTGGTAAGGGTCCAGGTTTGCTCAAAATAGAACCGACCCGGATCCGGACCTGTTAAAAAATACCTCAAATAATATGAAATTTGAATAATAGTGTTATAGGGATATACATGTAAATAGTAATTGTTGAATATAGATGTGTAAATATAATATTTATTCATGTACTTAAGTGCAAAAATTATTGGAACCATAGGATATCGGGTGCAAAATACTTACGTGCAAATATTTATTCCCCGCTACCAGATCAGATGGGTAAATTTTTTTAACTAGTGTAGTGCCTTGGGCCCCCGCCCAAACAAATTACCTTCCATGTGGGACTAAGTCACCACCACTTACCATGAACACCATGGCTCCATAGTAATTAATCTATTCTTTCTATAGGCTCCAATCAAACACTACCACAACTATAGGTCACATATGTATATACATACCATATATATACATACTCTTCAAGTACGGGGTATTACATACACCCCACCTTGAGATCTCAGCGTCCTCGCTGAGCTCAGGACCCGCAAGCTGATACCAGATCACTTTTTTAGCCGATGTGGAGTGGAGTCCCTGCTAGTGTACTGCCTCTGGTCTCTCTACCAGCGTACTGTTCTCAGCCAGGTGTACATCTCACCCACTCTTATCCACAATCGGTGTCGAAAGTCAGCTTTGATACCATTTGTAGTGCCCCCGGGCCTCGCCCAAACAAATTCTAACAACTACCCACCACAAGCTGCCTCACAAAAGGTGTCCGAACTATTTGGTGTCTCTTGATCATAGGCAATCCTATATATACACACACAATCCTAACTCATCTTTCATGTGGGACTAAGTCACCACCACCTACCATGAACACCATAGTCCCATTGTAATTAATTCATTATTTCTATAGACTCCAACCACACACCACCACAACTATAGCCCAAATATGTATATACATACCATATATATACATACTTCTCAAGTACGGGGTATTACAACTAGGGCTCGGACCTAGACCCAGACCTAGTTCTTGCAAGTCCGGGTCTGTGTTCAATTTTTGGACCCGTAAGGTATCGGGTCCGGATCCGAATAGTGGAGGACCCGACTCGATAGAACCCGATACCAGCTTTATGTGTAATACCTCTAGATTTACATAGTCGCACATTAGTTGGGAAGGGGATATGAGTTATTATATATTAGATTGTCAATGATCCAAGAGCACCTACTAAGCTATAGCACTTTTGGTGAGGTTATGCCCTGTGGTGAGGCCATGGTTAGATTCTGTAGGGTTCGGGGCGTTACAAATGGTATCAGAGCTGACTTTCGACATCGATATTGGGGTCACAGGGGTTGTACACGCTGGTAGGACCAGGGGCAATACGCTGTTAGGAAAGACCAGATCAGTATACTGGCGGGATCAGGATACTGGCATCCATGTGGACCACATCGATCAAAAATGAGATCCTTACTAGATGAAGGATATGAGCTTAGCGAGGACTCCTAAGTCCAAAGGAGTTCATTCTAATTATAACACACTCTTCACGATCATCCATATACAAAAGAGAGAGTTAGATAAACTAAGCCATCATTATCTAGTAGAAAATTTTTGAAGTGAAACATATATTTTTTTTCCTTCTTATAGCAGTTTTAGAAGCAACATTTTTCAGCAAAATAACTTTCTATCCACTTTAATCATAGGAAAAGAAAAGAAAGAATTTTTTTTTTTTGTATATATATCCACGGTATACAACAGAGAGCTTATGTGGTTAGGTAATATGGTTGCACTAGCTAGCCATAAAATTGTTCTCCTATATATGGATTGATCATGTAAAAGGAAAGAACAAGGGGAACAACGAGGACAACAAAGGATTGAGGCCTATAGATTTCTCCCTATATCGACAGAAACATCTACCAGCCTAATTCATTGTCCTACACTCTTTGTAGCTTCTCTCATGTCTTCTACTTTCTCTCCTAGAGTATTTCACGTGTATACTAGCAATTAGTTAGTACTTATGTCAGACAGTATCTTACATTAGTTTATGTATAGAGGTTGTACACATAGCATTACTAAATATCAGGACCGGCTCTGAGTTCTCAGGGGGTCGTTCGAGGCGAAAACTTCTAAAGCCCAAATAATTACTTTTAGGGGTGCCTGATAACAATATAAATTTTGACTATATTTACAAGGAGAAAATAAATTTGGGGTCCCTAAAATTGTAAAAAAATCGGGGACCTGAGGCGGCCGCCTCACCTGTCTCAAGGATGGAGCCGGCCTTGCTAAATACATAAATCCGATTAGGTTATACAATCTGTAAATTACATAATTATTATATATACACAAATAACTATAATACATCATAAATAAGGGTTTACACACAAAAAACTTTACTCAATTTTGTCCTTTTTTCAAAGGAAAAAAAAAAACAAAACTAAAAGAGATTGAGAGGAAAATTTGGAGAAGCAATAGGTAGTGTAACTCAGAAGACAAGGAAAGGAGTTGAGAGTTTTATGATGGTTTAACAAGTGCTTTTTGCACCCTTTTAAATTCACCGAAAAATCCACCTTTATACTGATGTGGGACCTGTAGTTGGTGACATGGACCCACAGTAAGCCTAAAAGAGAGAAGGGCGATGATAAGGCGAAAAACGGCTAAAGCCTCTCACGTGATTATTGCTACCTTTTTTTCATTACAAAAAAGTGGTAACATATTTTTTTTTTTAACATATTAATTTATTCTGCAAAGATAAATTCTAGTAATATTGTTATAGTTAGAATAACATTTTGCAATAAAATTCACAATCGATGAATTTATAACAGCTTAAAGTTCGTATTCGTACCATAAGAGTAAAAGCTTGTTTAATTCAGATGTTGAAGTACGAATACGAACTCTGAAAGTGCGATCTACAATTCCTTATAACTTGGAGAGTAAATACACAATGACCAATTGACCATGGTCCAATTGATGGTAATTGCTTAATGCCTCTCGACTCAACCCCCCTATGTGTTTATTTTGTAAATTTTGAAAACTTGTTTGATAAGTTGATTGTAATAATATTTTGTTGGCATTTTTGTAATGATAATAGGTATGTCTTTTGCCACCTCATTCATGTAAGCTAGCCTCAACGAGGAAATGCCTCTCTCTCTCTCTCTCTCTCTCTCTCTCTCTCTCTCTCTCTCTCTCTCCAACTCCTATATAATGAGGCTTCACAGCCCTCTCGCTCACAACACAAACCACACCACCTTCTATCACTTGTACTAGAGTGACTACCGAGCCTCTTACTATTCTTCTATCTTTCTCTCTTTGTTTGAGCTTGTTCTTCAACTCCCTTCTTTCATTTTTGAGCCTCTTAATTTCTTCTCTTCATTAATTAGCTATATTATATATACCAAATTTTGTTGTTCTTCTTGAAAACTCTAAGAGAAACAAGATGTTGGGCTTATCTACTCACAACCATTTGGCCTTCACCTTTGGCCTCCTAGGTATGTACTTAGTGTTTGTTTTTTTAATACTAAAGAGCTATATACGTCGTAGTTGAGTTTTGAAACTGAGACCTCGCTTTACACATCCCAAACTCTTTATCATCTGAGCTACAACTCAATCTAGTGGATCATTGTAGTGTTAGTTGTGTAGCTTTAATAGAAATCGATCTAATTAATAAATTAATTTCTTGTTATGTTTGTGATTCACTCACAGGTAACTTGATCTCATTCATGGTGTACCTAGCTCCACTGTAAGCATCCAATATTACTCTAGCTACTATGTTAATTCCCTTGTAAAATAATTTATGTGCTTAATTGTGGTTAATTATATATATGTCATGATTTTTTGTTGTAGGCCGACATTCCAAAGAATCTACAGAAAGAAATCAACAGAAGGTTTCCAATCCGTGCCCTACATCGTCGCTCTTTTCAGCGCGATGTTGTGGATATACTACGCCCTCCTTAAGAACCACGACGCGGGCCTCCTAATTACCATCAACTCCGTAGGATGCTTCATCGAGACCACCTACATCATCCTTTACCTCGTCTACGCATCAAAAGATGCTAGGGTACATATTGTCTTATATACATATAGTCTTGTTTTCTAGCTATCAATCTCGTCTTTATGTTTCATTGATTTTTTTCCCGATGATTATATCTTGTAGATCTACACGGCAAAGTTGCTTCTCCTCTTAAACATAGGGCTGTTCGGCTTAATTGTTCTCCTCAGTCTTCTAGTCATGAAGGGCTCCGACCGAGTTGTTGCTCTTGGTTGGGTTTGTGTTGGCTTCTCAGTCTGTGTATTTGTTGCACCACTAAGCATCATTGTAAGTAAAACCAAATTAATTTATCGCGCTAGCTAGCTATTAACTGACCATATATATAAGGGAAAAAGTGGTATGAGCAACTTGTTTATTTAGTAAATAAGCAATTGATGATATGGTATACATGTGATTGGAAATTCTTAAAAGTATTAGCTATCCAATGTATCACATGCATGCCATATAATCAATTGCTTGTTTACTAAATGAGCAAGTTGCTCATATCCCTTTTATCCTATATATAATTGATCCAACCATACTGAGTTCGATCACTAAATTTGTAGAGGCTTGTTATCCAAACAAAGAGTGTCGAGTTCATGCCGTTCTACCTATCCTTCTTCCTCACAATCAGCGCGGTCGTCTGGTTCTTCTACGGCTTACTTTCCCATGACATTTATGTCGCGGTAAAATTAATTAATTAATTAATTAATTATTACTTTAACTTGTGAAGATACAATATATCATTTGTCGAATTACTAACCTAGCTAGCTCGCGCTCGCTATTCTATTGTTGTGTAGATTCCAAATGTACTAGGGTTTCTCTTTGGACTGATCCAAATGTTGCTCTACGCGGTGTACATGAATCGAAGCAACACTCCTCCGACGACAACGACAAAAAATGTGGAGCTACAAGAAGAGGGTAACTTGCCCGAACACATCATAACGATCTCAAAGTCAGAGGTTTATCCGATCGACTCGAAGGAGGCTACCAGCTGCGAGAACAGTGAGGGAGAGGACAAGGAGTGTGAACTAACCGACCATGCCGATAAGAAGGAAAGCATGGGAGGGGAAGAGGAGGAGGAGGTTGAGATGAAGAAGAACTTATGTCTAGAAGCTTAATTATATAATTTGATGCAACATGCAATTTTCATGACAAGGGGAGGCTAGCTACCTTAGCTCTTCTCTTGAGTTTGTACTCATTATGAAAAATGAGAGAAAGAGAAGGTGGAAAAAAGAAAAAGGTTTTAAGTACACAATGTCCTTATTGTTAATTTATGTTAATTCTGAGGGGGTGGAGTGAGAAAGACTGAGAGAGAGAGAGAGAGAGAACTTCTACATTTAATTTGTTGTTGTATTTTGGGTTGGTTAATTGTGAGCTAGTGTACTTTGTGTTCAGGATATTGAGGGCTAGCTTGTTCTACATAAAAATGGTTCTATATACAAAAATATGTATTTTGGTGCATTTGGGGTTGTTGCTTTTGGCATGAATAAAGATTGAATGATGGTGATTTTTTTTTCTTTTTATTTTTTTGATAAAACAGGATAGAGTCCGAAGACTCCAGCCGAAAATATTTTTATTTGGATTCAAATTGATGGAGGAATGTAAGAAAAGTAAGGGATTTTGCAATTAGGTTCCACGAGTTATTTATTTGTAGTTTCTATTAATCTCCCTAATCATGGTATCTGTTATTTGGTCCCCATAATTTGAATGATTTAACAAATTTATTCTAAATTTCAGCTATATGGGGTGGTAGTTAATTAGAGTTTACATAGAAATATTTGTCATAAAAAGAGAAATTAAAATTTGTAGCCGTATTTTACTCTCGTGAGGTAGGATTCTCTTACCTTTTGCTAGTCAAAAAAAAATAAAATTTGTAGCCGTAATAGTTGAAACAGACTAACTTGTACTGAAGCTATCAATAAGTTTTGACGAGAAAAACATGATGCTTAATAATTTTGAGTGAAGGAGAAGAATTTGTGTCTTTTTTTTCTAAATAATGGCTATGTTTTAACTTGCTCTCGAACCTGAGACCTCTCTTCACTTATCCACTTAATTGCGAAAAAAAAAGCCCTACAATTTTTGTTAGGCTTTTGTGCAAGTTTTTTGTCTGCCTAGGTGTGAGATGATCGATGGTGAGTATCACATGGGGTTTGTTTGGGTGTTGAAGCTCACGTGCTAGAGTCACGTGAGAGATGCATGTAGGGTGGTGATTCTGATGCATGCGGCGGCGCCAACGCCGTGGGTGAGGTGGACATGCATGGGGCCCACAGTCAGATTTGGCGGAAAATTTTGCCGAAATGCCCCTGTTTTTAAAAATAATTAGCGAACTGCCCTTGTTTCGAAAACATTTAGCCATTTGCCCTAGTCTGTGACACGTCAGCAACAAACGTTATTGGGAATCACGGCATCAGCTAATTGCATGCCGTGATTCCCAATAACGGCATCTCTATTTGAGAAAATTGCCATGCCGTTATTCCCAATAACGGCATTGGTTAATTTTTCAAATAGAGCTCTACTTTATTAATCTTGACTCGAGATTAATTCCAAATATGAAATAAACTGATGCCGTTATTCTGGAGAACGGCATCGTTTATAACTGATGCCGTTCTTCAGAATAACGGCATCAGTAATGAACTCTTTACAGTAATATACTCGTAAAACCCTTCCTCTTCCCCCTTTCTCTTCCGCTCGTGCCTTCTTCATTTCCAAACAGAAAACCCTAGACGAAAACCCTAGACGATCTGGAAAAAAAAATCCACTAGATCTTTTGGTGTGTTGTTGACTTCTATTTCGGAGTGTACTCTTCAATCCTTCATCCAGAGTTCATTCTCATTCCGATTCCGAAATCTTTGTAAGTAACCAAAAACCCTAATTTGTATTTTGTATAGTTGATTTTGACTGTTTTATTATGTAGTATAGTACAAATATTGTAGGTTAGGGTTATTGAAGTAGTAATTTTGGAAGTATGAAGTATTGTAGGTTAGGGTTTACTAAATGTTGAGTTTTTGAGATGCTCAAATTCTTAAATATTCAAGTGATTTACGTTTGAAGTCGGGGTTTTGAAGATCCTAATACACTTAATTTTGGTGCTTGTTGCTCATGCACTCAATTTTCCTAATTCACGGGGATATCCTAATACACTCATCTTTGGTGCTTCTTGCTTATTGAAAATCCTAATTCACTAGCAGATCTCTGCTCATGCACTCAATTTTCCTACTGAAAATGTTGTTGATTAGTCTTTGTTAATGTGTACAGGCCAATGGATCCTGCACAACCATCTTCTTCGCATGGTGTTGGTGCTTCTTCTACGCCTTCATTTGGACCACGGGGACATCCGGGTCCATTAGATCCTACAGTTCTGTTTCTCCAAGAAGACCACAGATCACAGGCCGTTTGGACCGGGGATGTGGAGAAGATGAGTTTTAGGATGCACATGGTCATGCCTGTCCTCAAGAACTGTATTGCTATGGAACATTATTTAGTTAGCAGTGGGTTTAGCGGTATGTCAAAGCTGACCAACATAAAGTGTGATCACGCCTTGCTTACCGCACTGGTAGAGCGATGGAGGCCGGAGACACACACCTTCCACTTACCGTGCGGTGAGATGACGGTCACCCTACAAGATGTAGCGGTGATTTCGGGTCTTCCAATTGACGGGGTGGCCGTCACAGGCAATTTGATGTTCAACAAGGTTGCACTCGTACGAGATTATTTGGGGTTGGATGTTGATGAAGTTGACCACGGCATATGGGTTGGAAAATCCATTAGACGTTCATTCCTAGAAGATAGTTTCACTCACATTCGAGTCGCACCTGTGCATACGGAGGAAACAGGTTCCGTTGGAGTTGTGCTAGTATCTCCAACAGTATTAGAAATCCTTGCGTGTGACTCTTCAGATGGTCTCAGAAACCTAGTTGGCCTTGGACCGTCGATAACAACTCTTGTAGTATTTGGAAGCCTCGTTTGATCAATATATAACTCAACTATATTCCAGCTACAACTTGGATGAAGTGTCCTAAGCAGGACAGACCTCAGAGAACTGTCACTGTCTATGGGTACCAACATGAAGTACTGCCCATCCCCTTTACCAGCAGAATAACGGGCTCTCAATCTCAGAGTCATTTCACTTCTGTCCCAATTGGTTACTTCATATATCTTATCTGTTAATTCTGAGTAACCAAAATTGGGGGTAGCCCAAATAATTACCGGTTCAACATCACTATAAGAATATCCAATTTTTGGATCCTTAATTATTTCACCCCCAAAATATAACTATATAGGGATATCAAATTCCATACCTATGCATAAAATTTAAAACATATTCAAATCATTCACTACTCAAAATGTGATGAATCTTTGATATAAAAATCAAACATAAGGTTAGTATGATAATACCTTTCAAATGATACCAAAAAAACCACCGGCAAAATTTTCGTTGATGCGGAAGACTGAAAATGAGAGTGGGAGTGAGGAGTTAGGATGTATGGAATTTTATAGAACTCAAATGGTTGAAAATTTTTGATTATGAGATGTAGGGTTTGTGGGTAAAAGGGGTGATGTGAGAGAGATGCGTTTTACAAATCAGAAGGGGAAGAAAAGGGGAGAAGAAAGGGGGTTACGCTTATAGGGATTTGTGCAAAAAGTAAATAACTGATGCCGTTATTCTGAAGAACGGCATCAGTACAAACGATGCCGTTCTCCGGAATAACGGTATCAGTTCATTTATTTTTTGAATTCCAATCTCGAGCCAATGTTGATACAATATAGATCTAGACTCAAATTAACCAATGCCGTTATTGGGAATAACGGCACGAAATTTTTTTCATATACAGATGCCGTTATTGGGAATCACGGCATGCAATTAGCTGATGCCGTGATTCCCAATAACGTTTGTTGCTGACGTGTCACAGACTAGGGCAAATGGCTAAATGTTTTCGAAACAAGGGCAGTTCGCTAATTATTTTCAAAAACAGGGGCATTTCGGCAAAATTTTCGATTTGGCGTGGAGTCTGTCTGTGTAACCGTTCTGTTTGGGGTCTCATGTCACTCTAGGGTGAGATTAGGGTAACCGTCACCACCGTGCATCCGCCCTTGATCGGCAAACTTACTCGCTAGGATCCTTTGATACCAATCGTAGGAGAACATGCCGGTTAGCGACAATATCGACAATGTATGTTCACACAACAAAGTTTAGGGATGGCGATGTTTGCTTAATAGCACTAATCCAGTATGTTCATACTTGATTAGTGCTAATATGGTGTTTTGGTCACTAACGGCAGATACGGATACAACAAAGAAGATAAAGAATATGTATGCGGACGTTACAAATTTCATCTATATGGCAGACTCCCAGGATAGGGTAGGGTCATCAGACGGCAAGTGATTGACAAGTGGAGAATCACTGGCTACATACCGGTGTATGTGGTCTTTTTGGAGGTGACGGAGCAGTCTTCCGCGGTTTTTGGCTATTATAGATTTTGTATGTATTTCAGTTTTTGGTTGGGGTGGAGAATGCCATTGTATATGGGAGGGTTCTCTTTTTTGGGCAGAGAATGAATCTCACGACCCATGTTGGATAAATGAATATCATACTCTATCCTTTGATTATTTATTTTGTTAAAAGTCTTATTAATGGAATGCGGAAAAAAATGTTGACCCACTGTTTTTTATCAACAGATGAAGAGAGACAGTATATGGCAAATGTACCTTACACTAGTGTGGTTGGCAGTTTGATGTATGCCATGGTGTGTACTCGACCAGACATCTCTCAGGCGGTGAGTATGGTTAGTCGATATATGCATGATCCAGGCAAAGAGCATTGGCAAGCAGCTAAATGGATTTTGAGGTACATAAGTGGCACCACAGATGTGGGTTTGAAGTTTGAAAGGGATGACAATATTAGCAGGTTATTGGTTGGTTATGTTGATTCTGACTATGCAGGTGATCTAGATAAGAGGCGGTCTACTACAGGCTATTTGTTTACTATGGCTAGAGCACCTATAAGTTGGAGGTCCAATTTGCAGTCCACTGTAGCGTTGTCTACTACTGAGGCTGAATACATGGCAGTTGCTGAGGCCATGAAGGAAGCTATTTGGATTCATGGACTTTTGAAGAGCTTGGGAATTCATCGGGAGAAGGTGGAGGTACACTGTGACAGTCAGAGTGCTATTCATTTAGCGAAGAACCAAGTTCATCATTCGAGGACCAAACATATTGATGTCCGTTATCATTTTGTGCGTGATTTGATAAAGGATGGTGATATTCATTTGGTGAAGATTGGAACAGCTGATAATCCTGCTGATATGTTGACCAAAGTTGTTGGGGCATCCAAGTTCAAGCATTGCATGAACCTGGCTAATATTTTGCATGTTTGATAATTTGGCATGGGCGAGTTGGGATAGTGCTTTGCTATTGGTTTGTTTAGTATGTGATATCATACTAAGGTGGAGTTTGGGTTCGTTTGTTGCATTTGGTGATGAGCAGTTGTTTTGGAGTATTTGTGGAGATTGCTTGGGCTACTTGGAGGATTTCACCAAGGTGGAGATTGTTGGATACTTGGAAGATCTCGCCAAGGTGGAGATTGTAGGATAATGGCTCGATTCTGGTATTTGGTATCTGCAGTGTTCGAAAGTTTCAGAGCTTCAGTCGACTGGATGGAGGAGCAGTCGACTGTCCAGAGAGGAGTTTTCAAAGACTAAAGATACAGCAGCAGCAGTCGACTGATCAGTCGACTGTCCCGAAGGAAGTACCAGTCGACTGGTAATTGGACCAGTCGACTGTCGGCGGGTTTTGGATCCAGAATAGGCCCAATTCGAAAAGGCCCAATAGTTTCCCTATAAATACACCCGTTAGGGTTTTGTAAATGGTAACACCTTATTCGGATTTTGCAGCCGTCATCTCTTGTAAAAGCTTTGTTTTGCCCATTGGAGATCATAGTAAAGAATCCCAACCGCCCCTTGTGGATGTAGGCATCGTTTTGCCGAACCACGTAAATCTTGTGTTCTTGTGTTGCTTGCTTTTCTGTGTTTTCTCGCTGGTTCTCTCTTTGTTTCTCTCGTTTGGTTGTTGGTTTGATTTGTATTCCGCACAACAAGTGGTATCAGAGCTGTTGGTTCGACCTAGAGGGAGATGGCGGGTGATGCAGATGCAACCAAGGATATTGTGGGATCAAGTTCGTCCAGAACAACGATTCACAACGCAAAATTTGAAGTTGAAAAATTTGATGGGACAAACAATTTCGGGATGTGGCAATGTGAGGTGTTGGATGTTCTTGTTCAACAAGAACAAGATGTTGCTTTGGAAGTAGAAAAACCAAAGGATATGTCCGAAGCAGATTGGAAGAAGTTGAATCGAGTTGCGTGTGGGACTATTCGGCTCTTTATTGAGAAGGCTCAGAAGTATGATTTGATGAGGGATACCATTGCTGCGGTATTGTGGAAGAAGCTCGAAGACAAATACATGAGGAAAAGTTTGGAGAATCGGCTGTATTTGAAGAAGAGACTTTTTCGCTTCACCTATACGGAAGGTATGTCTATGAATGCTCATGTTGAATCATTTAATAAATTGTTGGCTGATTTGTTAAATTTGGATGAGCAAATTAAGGATGAAGATAAAGCCCTAATTCTGTTGAATTCATTACCTGAAAGTTATGATCATTTAGCAACTACTTTATTATATGGAAAAGATACTGTGAAATATGAAGATGTTGCAAATGCTTTGTTGAATAATGAAACTAGGAGAAGGGATAAGATGGTTGATAGAGAAACTTCTGAAGCTTTGATTGTAAGGGGCAGGACTGAGACAAGATCTTAGTCCAAATCTGGGAAAAAGGGAAACAAATCTCGTTCCAAATCGAGAGGAGTTTCGAAGGACAGGAAAATACCGGCCAAAGATGAATGTGCTTTCTGTCATGAAAGGGGGCATTGAAAAAAGGATTGTCCAAAGCTACGAAATAAGGGAAATTCGACTGCAAATGTGACTGTTCATAATTTAGAAAGTGGCAAGGATTTTTCTTTTGCACTTGCTTCTAGTCCCTCACTTTATCAAGAAGTATGGTTTCTTGATACAGCAGCCTCCTATCATATGTCTTGGAAAAAGGAGTGGTTTACTTCTTTGGAGTATATGGATGGTGGTGTAGTTTTGATGGGAAATGATGCACCTTGTAAGAAGGTAGGAATCGGGAAGATTGAATTGCTAATGCACGATGGTCTTATTAGGGAGCTTTCAGATGTATGGTATGTTCCAGAGTTGAAAAAGAATCTGATTTCACTAGGTGCTTTGGAGGCCAGTGGATTGAAATTTGCTAGTGAAGGCGGCATTCTGAAGGTGACTAGCGGATCACTCGTGGTGATGAAAGGGCAAAGAAAGAGGAACTTGTTTTTCTTGCAGGAAAAAACATATTTGGGTCAGGCTGCCAGTGTAACTGAGAGGCCTAAACAGGTTGTTCCCGACTCTACTAGGTTGTGGCATATGCGACTCGGGCATGCAGGAGAAAAGGCCTTGCAGGGGCTTGTGAAGCAAGGGTTGCTTAAAGATGCTAAAGGGTGCAAGTTGGAATTTTGTGAACATTGTGTTTTGGGTAAGCAAACTAGGGTGAAATTTGGTACAGCTGTACATCAGACAAAGGGTATCCTCGATTATGTGCACACAGATGTTTGGGGCCCTACTCAGACACCTTCTATGAGTGGTAGACACTGGTTTGTTACTTTTGTTGATGATTACTCCAGACGAGTTTGGGTATATACCATGAAGCACAAAGATGAAGTTTTGACATTGTTCACAAGTTGGAAGAAGAAAGTTGAAAATCAGACTGGTAGGAAGATTAAGGTTCTGAGGTCAGATAATGGAGGGGAATACAAGAACGATCCGTTTCTGAAATTGTGTGAAGATGAAGGGATCCAGAGGCACTTCACAGTTAGGAAGACTCCACAGCAAAATGGGGTTGCAGAAAGGATGAACAGAACCTTACTTGAGAAGGTGAGATGTATGCTATCACAGTCTGGATTGAAGAAGACATTTTGGACAGAAGCTGTTATATATGCAAGCCACATTGTCAATTGTTTACCATCAGCAGCACTTGAAGGCAAAACGCCTATTGAGGTATGGAGTGGTAAACCTGCATCTGATTATAGTTTTTTGCATATATTTGGCTGTCCTGCTTATTTTCATGTAACTGAAACTAAACTTGATGCAAGAGCCAAAAAGGCTATATTTGTTGGTTTTAGTACTGGTGTCAAAGGTTACAGGTTGTGGTGTCCAGAACAGAAGAAGTTAGTAATCAGCAGGGATGTGACTTTTGATGAGACCAGCATGATTAGCTCGGGACAGTCGACTGGTGGTATGGGACAGTCGACTGGTGAGCAGCAGAAGAGTGGGACAGTTCTCCAACAGGTGAGTAGCAGAATCTCGGGACAGTCGACTGGTGTACAGGAGCAGTCGACTGGTGGTCCAGAACAGCAGAAGAGTGGGAGCTTGGGACAGTCGACTGTTGGCAATTACCAGTCGACTGGTAGGAGAGTTCTCCAACAGGTGGAGTTAGAAAAGTTGTCAGTTGAAAATCCTGTTCCTGTCCAAGATGAAGATGATGTGGTTGATAGTGAGAATGATGAAGAAGGTCCTATCCAGCAGGAAGAATCAATTGCAGTAAGAAGGCAAAGAAGAGATATCAAACGACCGTCTCGCTTTACAGATACAGTTGCATTTGCTCTTCCCATTGTGGATGATGAAGTTCCCTCCAACTTCAAAGAAGCTACTAGAAGTTCAGAAAATGCAGATTGGAAAGTTGCTATGGATGAAGAGATGAACTCTCTTCATAAGAATAAGACTTGGGATCTAGTGCAACTACCAAAGGGGAAGAAAGCAATTGGTTGCAAGTGGGTGTATACGAAGAAAGAAGGTCCAAAAGGCAGTGTTCGGTTCAAGGCTAGACTAGTTGCAAAGGGGTATGCTCAACAGGAAGGTATTGACTATAATGAAGTGTTCTCTCCGGTTGTGAAGCATCCTTCTATTCGGATTTTGTTGGCATTGGTAGCACAGTTTGATCTTGAATTAACACAGATGGATGTGAAGACTGCATTCTTACATGGGGATCTAGATGAAGAAATTTATATGTCGCAGCCAGATGGGTTTAAGACAGCTGGGAAGGAAAATTGTGTTTGCAGGTTGAAGAAGTCTCTCAATGGATTGAAGTAATCTCCAAGGCAGTGGTATTTGAGGTTTGATCAGTTTATGAAGGTACAGAGATATTCCAGAAGTGAGTATGATCATTGTGTCTACTTCAGGAAGTTGCAGGATGGTTCTTTCATATATCTGTTATTATATGTGGATGATATGTTGATTGCCTCTAAAAATGCTAAGGAGATTCAAAATTTGAAGAATCAGTTGAGTTCTGAGTTCGAGATGAAAGATCTTGGTGAAGCCAAGAAGATACTTGGGATGGAGATAGCTAGAGACAGGGCAAAGGGCATAGTAAGTTTGACACAGAAGCAATATCTTTTGAAGGTGCTGAAACGGTTCGGTATAGATGAGAAAACTAAACCAGTCAGTACACCCTTAGCCACTCATTTCAGAATTAGTGCTTCTCAGTCTCCAAGTACAGATGAAGAGAGGCAGTATATGGCTAATGTACCTTACACTAGTGTGGTTGGCAGTTTGATGTATGCCATGGTTTGTACTCGACCAGACATCTCTCAGGCGGTGAGTATGGTTAGTCGATATATGCATGACCCAGGCAAAGAGCATTGGCAAGCGGCAAAATGGATTTTGAGGTACATAAGTGGCACCACAGATGTGGGTTTGAAATTTGAAAGGGATGACAATATTAGCAGGTTATTGGTTGGATATGTTGATTCTGACTATGCAGGTGATCTAGATAAGAGGCGGTCTACTACAGGCTATTTGTTCACTATGGCTAGAGCACCTATAAGTTGGAGGTCAAATTTGCAGTCCACTGTAGCGTTGTCTACTACTGAGGCTGAATACATGGCGGTTGCTGAGGCCATGAAGGAAGCCATTTGGATTCATGGACTTTTGAAGAGCTTGGGAATTCATCGGGAGAAGATGGAGGTACACTGTGACAGTCAGAGTGCTATTCATTTAGCGAAGAACCAAGTTCATCATTCGAGGACCAAACATATTGATGTCCGTTATCATTTTGTGCGTGATTTGATAAAGGATGGTGATATTCATTTGGTGAAGATTGGAACAGCTAATAATCCTGCTGATATGTTGACCAAAGTTGTTGGGGCAGCCAAGTTCAAGCATTGCATGAACCTGGCTAATATTTTGCATGTTTGATAATTTGGCATGGGCGAGTTGGGATAGTGCTTTGCTATTGGTTTGTTTAGTATGTGATATCATACTAAGGTGGAGTTTGGGTTCGTTTGTTGCATTTGGTGATGAGCAGTTGTTTTGGAGTATTTGTGGAGATTGCTTGGGCTACTTGGAGGATTTCACCAAGGTGGAGATTGTTGGATACTTGGAAGATCTCGCCAAGGTGGAGATTGTAGGATAATGGCTCGATTCTGGTATTTGGTATCTGCAGTGTTCGAAAGTTTCAGAGCTTCAGTCGACTGGATGGAGGAGCAGTCGACTGTCCAGAGAGGAGTTTTCAAAGACTAAAGATACAGCAGCAGCAGTCGACTGATCAGTCGACTGTCCCGAAGGAAGTACCAGTCGACTGGTAATTGGACCAGTCGTGTAACTCCCTGTCCCAGTTGTACGTATTTTACTACGTAAATTTTTTTTTTTTGTACTTCAATTTTCAGATCAGTTTTATTTTTCTCTTTGGACTCTTTATCTAAAGCCAGAATATTTTTCTGATCAATTCTATAATTTTGTGAATTTTTCGATCGGAGTTTAAATACAAATTTTAAACCCTGATTAATCCTAATCCTAATCCTAATCCTAATCCTAATCCTACGCCTAACTTTCTCATTTTTTTCCTCCTACAACCTAACTTCTACTGACTTCTCCTCCTTATTCCTATTTTCTAACCTAATCCCCACTAACCCCTCATTTTTCCACACCTAGGCTTATATTTTTCTACACCTCCACCACCCTACACTCTCATTTTCCTAACCTCCTTTGATTTTTCTACACCCCTTCTACACCCCTACACATGCATGCACAATTGCAACCAGCCAACTCTCTCTCCCTCTCTCCTTGTTTAAATCTATATATATGCATACACACACACATGCATAACACATCAACCCCCCACCTCTACGTCTCATTTTTCATTTTGCCTCCTTCACATCCGAGAGCAAGCAACGCCCAAGCTCCACTTCACATTCCACCTTCGAGCCAACGACTCCGCTTCTACGATCCCGTGAACCCCGAAAAATAACCCGACGCCGCGCCACCTTGTTGTTGTCGCTCACCGTTGCTACCGTTAGCTACTGTCTAACCGCCATTCTTACCGCCGTTGTGCCGCCGTCCGTTGCCGACGTCGCTTCCTTCCGTGGTTAACACTACCACCGTAATCGTCACATTATAAGGCAAGTACCTTGTACACTCTTTTTGTTCTCGTACAAGCATTTTCCTTTGACTCGTGGCAAGTAGTCTAGTCATCATCATATTTTATTGTCAAACTCTGTTCTAGTCACTTGTTCCATGTTATACCAACTCAAGACTGAACCGTTAACACATTTCGAATCGTGTTATCGAATATCGAATATTCAACCTTACTATCTCTAAAATTTCTTGACCTTGCACTAAAAATTCGACCATGTTTCCAATACTGGATTGAAGATTTTCTACGTGAAAATCGTAGCCCATCGAGTCCCGAATCCAGAACATCTGACGGTTTCTCAATCGAATGTATAGATTGTGAGATATCGCGATTTTAGTACTGACATATCACGAATTCCTGAACCTGCACGGGATTACTAACCGGCATCTCGTACTGAGAATTTGACCATGTTCCCGACACTGGATCGAAAAACTTTCTACATGAAAATCGTAGCCCTTCGAGTCTAGATATCCGAAACATCCTGAAGTTTCTCAATCCGATGCATAGATTGTGAGATATCGCAGTTTTAGTATTGTGACTCCGAATTTCCAGAATGTGCGCGAAACATCGAAACCAGCGAAGAATGAATTTGTACGCATCGCTAATGTCTTTAGAATGTATCGTGTGAATATGCGTTAGAACCGGAAGAGAGTCTACTTTCTAGAATCTCTGACGGGATCGGATTTGCTTTTCTGTAACAACGGAAAAGTGAATTTGAATGCAGATATGTCAAGTTGTCTAAAAATTCATCTTTACGGTTTTGCATATAAATCCATTACTTTTCATATTTAATGAACTGAGTATATTATTGTTCTTGTAATAATAACTTGCATATACAATAGGTTGATAGAATGCATTTTATACAACTTGATAATTCTATAATAACTACTCTCGATACATGTACTCGTTTTACGTCTCATGTCCATGATTACTGCACTTGATATTTTCCCTGACTAAACTATTTGTTTACACCGTTCCACTAGTCGTACCAACTGCATGTTCTTAATTAATTATAAAATAATAACAAGCCGGGGTTATAAGGGTACGGCTTAATAGTGGACAATATAGGGGAGTATACTCGGAAGGGGGCCTGTGTTTCCCGAAATAGTGATTCTTGATTCTTGATTCTTGATTATACAATTCTTGATTACATAATTCTCGATTACATGATTCATGATTACATGTCTTGATACTATCACTGGAAGACCCGAGTACATAATCCTATAGAATTCACTACTTAAGTCTAAACGTCACATGATTGATATGCACCGAACTTGTGGTATGGGACACAGGATTGCGTGCATTAGATAAGTTAATAAAACAGATAAACTCGAGATTTCCACTAAGCATGATTCTTGATTTCAAGATTCTTGATTATATGATTCTTGATTACATGACTCTTGTTTACATGACTATTGATTACAAGACTCTTGATTACATGACTCTTGATTACAAGACCCTCGTTACGTGACTCTTGATTACATGACTCTCGATCCTTGATTACATGATTATCGATTAACTGAGCCTAGGTTATCAATTACTTTTATCTTGAAGTCTAGAATACACTAGTTATAGTTATTACTTACATGATCATATTGTCCCAATTCCTTGCTTACTTCCATATTGTATTTGTACTTCTACTTCTTGTTTCTTCCATGTTATATCTTGTTATATTACCCCTTTTTCTGCTTGTTGCTACTTGCTGCCCGAAACTTGCTCTAACGGGAACTTTTCTATTTTTCTTTGAGTTAATGATTATACAGGTACTGATGGACCAGATGAGCAGACTCTCTAGATGATCGTTGTTGCTTTGTTACTACTTCATGTTGTTTTTCTTTCAGTCGCTATTTTATCTAGTTGTTATAGCGAACTGTTCATCGTACTGTTTTAATTATGGCACCTTGTATTCCCGGGCATTTTGACCCGATGTTGATGTATTATCTGGATGATGGTTATTTTATTTTCAGCTCATGTGATCATTATATTTGTCTGCGTAAATGTGTTATAAATATCTTGTTGAGCTTATAATTGCACAGCTTATGGATGATGTATATCATTCGCTGGACCTCAGTTGCGTGCCTGTATTTCCGTATTGTGGGAAGCGGGGCGTGACAAGTCGACTGTCGGCGGGTTTTGGATCCAGAATAGGCCCAATTCGAAAAGGCCCAATAGTTTCCCTATAAATACACCCGTTAGGGTTTTGTAAATGGTAACACCTTATTCGGATTTTGCAGCCGTCATCTCTTGTAAAAGCTTTGTTTTGCCCATTGGAGATCATAGTAAAGAATCCCAACCGCCCCTTGTGGATGTAGGCATCGTTTTGCCGAACCACGTAAATCTTGTGTTCTTGTGTTGCTTGCTTTTCTGTGTTTTCTCGCTGGTTCTCTCTTTGTTTCTCTCGTTTGATTGTTGGTTTGATTTGTATTCCGCACAACAATAACTCCTTAAAGATAGGTATCAAAGGAGAATGTATATATGTGTGGACATAGGGAGGACGTCCTTGTTCGAATAATGCTCATCGCTCAGCATTGTGCCATGTGTTTGTGGAACAAACAAGGCTGATCTGCAACAACGGCTCAAAGAATCCTGCAGACACCATCAAAGTTGGTTATGATTCAGACTACTCGATTGAGTTAAACGTGAGATTGCGTTTCAACGACTCATATTCACTAACATTCTAAACAATTGAACTAAAAAAATTCCCTAGCAAAAAAATTGGAATTTTTTTTTTATATGCCACTTTTCGAAACTATTTACAGAAAGAGAACAATTGTCAAAGTATTTGCGCTCGTGAACTTAACAACAAAACTTTTCGTTCCCAACCACAAGTTTAGTTGTTTCATGCTCGCCATTGGAACACAGTGAGTGTAGTTTTTTTATTATAAATTCGTCGTTCCCAACGGCAAGTTTAGTTTAAAATTTTCAATGAAGACTTGCCGTTCCCAATGGTGAATTTAGTTGTTTCAAGCTCGTTGTTGGAAAACGGCGAATGTAGCTCTTTTTTTTAGAAACTCGCATTCCTAACTGTGAGTTTAGTTCAAAATTTTCAAAGAAAACTCGCCGTTCCCAATTACGAGGATATTTGTACTAAACTCGCTGTTGGAAACAGCGAGTTTAGTTCAAAAAAAATTATATGGAGTTTTTTTCAAAAATTCACTAAGTCCAACAGAGTATTTCACTCTCTGTGAAATTTCCTACATTCTCGCCATTCCCAACAGCGAGTCTAGTATAAATGTCCTCGCTATTAAGAACGACGGTTCTTTATTGAAAATTTTGAACCAAACTCATTGTTCCCAACAATAGGTCTAGTATAAATGTTCTCGCCGTTGGGAACGACGAGTCTTCATTGAAAATTTTGAACTGAACTCGCCATTGGAAACGGTAAGTTTCTCAAAAAATTAGCACTGAACTCGCCGTGTCCCACCTGCCTCAGCTTTTTTGTCAACTTCCTAATGACGAGCATGAAACAACTAAACTCGCCGTTGGGAACAGCGAGTTTAGTTGTTCAGTCCACGAGCAAAAATACTTTGGTAACTGTCCTCTTTCTGCAAATAGTTTTGAAAATTGACATATTAAAAAAATTCAAAAAATTATAATCTTAAATTTTTAGAAATATATTTAACACAATAATTATATTAATTATACAAATTAGGAGCTCATAGGTTAACAAACAAGCAAAGAACTCGAAATCAATGTACACTTGGGGAGTGGAGAGTTTGGTCCCTTTTGTTAGGAATTGTGGCCTTAAATACACGTAGGTACGGGGTACTTGAAGTTGGAGAAGAATATGAGGAGACAAAGAAGTAAGAGAAGATAAGCAGCGAGTAGAAGAATACAGTCTGGAGGGTTGCGGTCGACCGACCCTGGCTACTGAGAGTTCTTCGAGTGTACAGGTCCAACAGAGGAGGGGACGGTCGACCGACCGTGGGTGTGCAGTCGACTGGTCAGCTCTCTGGGTTGGTTCTACACGTTGCAGTCGACCGTCACTAGGGGTGTAGTCGACCGACATCGGTGGCTGATTATTTTTGGGCTTACGAGTTGAAAGGCCTAATTGCTATATTTGTGTTTATCTTTTAGGGTTTACTTGGGGCTATATGTATGGCCGTAAACTCTAGGGTTTAGTTATCTTTTTGGATCTAATCTAATCTGAATAGATCAAATTTGTGAATCAAGAGGTGAGCCGTTATCATTGTTCAACTTCAAGAGAGATTGTGCCGAGTGTTTCAAAGGTGAGAGAGAGAGAGATTGAGAGTTTTAATCACTTTTGTAATCTTTGTATTTTTTTGGGAATAAGAAGTATTGGTTATATCTGCATATTGGTTGTGTTCTTGTGAGATCTATATATTGTGGTGGCTTGTTCTTGGTTCATCAAGTCTTGGGAGTTTCTATTGCTTGTGGTGTGTTTCCGCTATTAGCACTACGAGTTGGGAGTAGATTTCTTCGACACCTTTCTCATGTATGAAACTAGCTTTCATTTCAAACACAAAATCCTGAATCGACATTTTTTATTTTTTTAAAAATTTGTTGACTCTTAGTTTGGTGTGCACAAAACGTGCTAACTTGTACTAATAAGTTTGAATTTAGTGTGTCAGATTTTCAGAATCAATTAACATCAAGAAAAAATCCAAGAAAGATTCACAAATATACAAACAAGGAAAGTAATAAAGGAAGATTGCATACACAAGCAAAAGAGAGAATTATTCAAAAGGAGTTCTTAATTAATTGGTCTCCATGCAATCTATCAAAACTGGATTTTTAGTAATATTTTCGTGAGATTATTATTGTATATGATTGATTAAAGATGGATTAATTTATGGTAAGAAAACAAAGTGGATTCGTATCATACAGCCAAGACCGGTCGATCGTACATAATGTCGGTCGACCGCAACTTTAGTTTCTTAAGACACCGGTTGACCTTTCATCTCTCTCGCTACACCAGAGAGCTGAACGGTCGACCGCACGTTTTTTTGACGGCCAACTGCAACTTGAGCTGTATACTATTTTGGAATGTATCGTTTCTATATTTGATCGATACACTTCCTCTTCTACTTAAGAGAACGAATTCACTGTGTCTTCTCTACCTAGTTCTTCTGAGAATTTTTTTTTGAAATAATCCTTCGATAATCAATCCGAGTGTGGGCGTGAATTTGGTTGTATTCTTCAGTCAATATCTCAAAACGATCTTGAGTTTTCTTTTCTTTTTTTTTCACTTCGGTGAGATTGACGGGACTTGGATTAGAAGTCCTGTGGGTGTAATAGGTCTCTCGACCTAAATTCGAGAATCACTGTACTAAGGGTATTGAGTATAGTGGAACGCTTGTGGCGGAGAATTGCTACAAGTAGGTGGTGTGGACGTAGACCTAGGGGTAGAACCACGTTATATCGCTGTATCATCTGAGTTTGCATTTCTTGTCTCTCTTGAATTTACTTTACTTTATTTCTTTAATTTTTAATTCTGCAAGATCACCCTATTCACCCCCCCCCCCTAAGGGTGATTCACAGTGGTATCAGAGCGAGGTGCTTATAAAAAGCTTAAAAGCTTAAGCGAAAGGTCCAATGGTCGAAATCCCTCCTCTCCAAAACTTGTACTCATAAGAGTCATTCATCTCCAATGGGACAAGTCTTACACGATCACCATTTTTTGATGGAAAATTCTATGACGTCTGGAAAGTTCGTATGTCTCATTTTTTTATAGATGCTCGGAGAAGAGGTATGGAATGTATGCATCAACAAAACAGAAATCCCAGTTAGCGATGAAAAGAAGGCATTCACACCGGCGGAGTTGTCCCTCAAAACAGCAAATTCCAAAGTTATGACAGCTCTTTATGCAGGGTTAAACAATAAAGAGCTAATGCGATGCGGACGTAACTGCAAAACAACCTACGAAATTTGGAACAACATGCTGAAGCGGCATGAAGGAACCGCTTCCGAGGTAAAAGCTAAAGTGAATTTGTGTTTTTATAAATTTGATGTGTTCCGCATGTTGCCAGGTGAAAATGTTGACCAAATGCTCACCCGTTTCAATATAATTGCCCACGAGCTTGAGAGCTTGGGTAAGGGGCTTGATGATGACCGAAAGGTCGGAAAGCTCATAAGCTATCTCACGCTAGAGTGGGACGTTAAGGCCACGGCAATGAGAGAGACTCTCGAAGAGAAGGAATTCGATTACTATACATTTCAAGGGAAGCTAAAAACGTACGAGATGGAAATGCTGGAGACAAAACGATACAGGCATAATATCGGGATTGAACCAAAGACCGAGGAGAGAACTATTGCACTAAAAGCAGAAAGAGCCCGATCATCAAAAGCTGATTCAGAACATGAGGAGTCAGACGAAGACATTGTTCTATTAACAAGACAATTTCGTAAGTATCTCAAAAACAAGAAATATGGCAGGTATCAAGAAGAAAGGGAAAAGGAGAAAGAAGAAGTATGCTACAAGTGCAAGAAACCCGGACACATCTGTGCAAACTGTCCCAGTCAACAAGACAGGAACAGGGTATATTATCGCTCAAATCCACGGCAGAAGAAGAAGGCGCTAAAGGAAACTTGGCTAGACTCGGACTCAAGTGAGGAAGAGCAAGACCACAACGACGTCGGCTTCATGGCTCTTGGGAGTGGTGAGGTGCAATCACCTTCTCAAGAAGAGGTAATCGAACAACCAACTTATGATGAACTTGTAGATATATATAATGATTTGAAAGACTATGCCAAGAAACTAAGCCGTGAGCTTAGGCAATATAAACAGAATTCAAATGAAATACATGACGATTTCATAACAAAGAATCACAAACTAAAAAATAAGAATGCTCTAATTTTGGAAATTTTTGAGTTATGTCGAAAAGATCATGATATTTTGCTGGAAGAAACGAGATGTTGAAACAACAATTTCGTGAATCGCTAGCAAAGCATGATGATCACTTAAAAGAGATTCAAGAGAAATCTATCTATATTGCCAAGCTCACAAATGACTTAGACGAATGTAAAAGAAAATTTGATGAAGTAGTGGAAGGATGTAATGAAGCCTTAATCAAAATAGGATTCTTGATGCCACACTAGATACTCTTCATTGGAATACAAAATACGATGAGATAACTAGAAAAAGACTGTGTAAAAATATAATTGAGCTCGAAAAAGTTATTGAAAAGCATGAAGGGCCTAGTTACTTTATTACAAAAAATTCAAGATCCTATCATGATAATAGAGGGCTTGGTTACGAAGAGCCAATATCTCATCAAAAATCATCATGCCATACACACTTGTATAAAAATCAACACAATCACAAAACAAAAATAAATTATACAAGCGTGCATGACCCAAGGCATAGTCGAATCATATGTAATTTTTGCTGTAGACTAGGGCATATCTCTTATAACTGTTCACTAAAAGGAAATACTAATCTTTTGTGGGTGAGAAAGGATACAAATGCAGGTTCAAAACAAACTTGGGTACGCAAAGGTGTACCTAATAATCTTGGTGTAGGTACCCCAATGTATCAAGACGAAAGAGCGGTGGTACCTTGATAGTGGTTGTTCAAATCACATGACTGGTGATAGCAGATACTTTTCATCACTATCAAGGAAAAAGGGGAAGGACATCATCTTTGGAGACAATAGCACTGGTCAAACCATTGGTAAAGGTAAATTAGCTTTGGTTCCTCATGCTCCATTGAAGATGTACTATTGGTAAGAGCTCTAAAGTATAACTTAATTAGTGTTAGTTAACTATGTGATAAAGGATATATTGTCACTTTTGATAAAAACACATGTACTGTATTAGATAACAATAAAGATTGTTTACTTCTTGCTAACAGATGCAATAATGTATATGTCATAAACTCAAATGATCTAGCACAGGAAAGTATGAGATGCTTTGTCGCACGGAATGAGGATGGATGGCTATGGCATCGTAGACTTGGTCACACGCACATGAACAACCTCAACAAACTTGTAAGTAAGGAGCTTGTGAGAGGAATCCCTAAAATTAAGTTCGAAAAGGAAAAACCATGTGAGTTATGCCAATTCGGTAAGAAAACAAAAAGTTCTCACAAACCAAAGAAAATGATATCAACTTCTAGACCTCTTGAACTTTTGCACATGGATCTTTTTGGTCCATCACGAATATGTAGTAATGGTGGTGCACGATATGGATTTGTTATTGTTGATGACCATAGATTTACTTGGGTTGCCTTCTTGCCACAAAAAGATGAGACTGTACATGTATTTCAAAAATTATGTCGTAGAGTGGAAAATGAGAAAAGCCTCACCATTGTTACTATTCGTAGTGATCATGGTGGGGAATTTCAAAACGAACTCTTCACATTATTTTGTGACAAAAAGAAAATAAAACATGAGTTCTCATGTCCTCGCACTCCCCAACAAAATGGAGTTGTTGAAAGGAAGAATCGATCTCTTCAAGAAATGGCTCGTACAATGCTTAGTGAAAAAGATTTACCTAAATTATTTTGCGCTGAGGCTGTCAATACAGCATGCTATACCATAAACCAAGTACTCATTGGAAAGTACCTTGAGAAAACCCCTTTTGAACTATATTATGGCAAAACCCCCAACCTAAGCTACTTTCATATCTTCAGATGCAAAGTATTCATTTTAAATACTCTTGATAATTTGGGAAAGTTTGATCGTAAAAGTGATGAAGGTGTTTTCCTAGGACACTCTCTTAGTAGTAAAGCATATCGTATATTCAACAAAAGAAGATGCACTATTCAAGATTTTATTGATGTTATTTTTGATGAAACTAACCCCTACTCCAAAGAAATATTACATGTTGTTGATGTAGATGAGGCAGGGGTTCGTGTTAAAAAGAAACAGGTTCATATTGAAGAAGAACCACAAGCAAATGATCAAAATGAAATGGTCCTTCAAGATAAAGATGAACCTAAGAACCAAACTGATGAGATACCTACAGAACAAATTGATGCCATGGAAGAGGAAAATACACAACATCAAGACGCCACAAATAAGAGACGTCCCGCATGGAAAATCATGTCTAGTCATCCTCCATCTCTTATACGAAGTGATATGTCTAAAGGGGTAACTACTCGCACTCAAGCTCACAATTTTATGTGTTTTACCGCTTTCGTTTCCATACTTGAACCTAAGAACATTAAGGAGGCCTTGCAAGACAATGAGTGGATCATTGCCATGTAAGAAGAACTTAATCGATTTGAACAGAATCAAGTATGGAGACTTGTTCCTCGACCTCACAATAGGACCATCCTTGGTACTAAATGGGTGTTTAGGAACAAGTTAGACGAATCCGGTTCAATAACTAGGAATAAGGCCCGTCTTGTTGCTCAAGGATATAATCAACAAGAGGGTGTAGATTTTGATGAAACTTTTGCATCAGTTGCTAGATTAGAAGCTATTCGTATTTTACTTGTTTTTGCTGCATACATGGATTTCACTTTATTTCAAATGGATGTCAAAAGTGCTTTTTTAAATGACTTTATTTTTGAGGAAGTTTATGTGGCACAACCACCGGGATTCACTGATCCTGCACACCTAAACCATATTTTTCAGCTTGATAAAGCTCTTTATGGTTTGAAGCAAGCCCCTCGCGCTTGGTATGAACGGCTGAGTTCGTTCCTTCTTCACATAAGCTTTTCTAAAGGAAAGGTAGACACTACACTTTTTATAAAGCATGTTTTTAAAGACATTTTGATTGTACAAATTTATGTTGATGATATTATATTTAGGTCTACTAATGAAAATCGTTGCAAGGAGTTTTCAAAGCAAATGCAGGATGAGTTCGAAATGAGTATGATGGGCGAACTAACCTATTTCCTTAGACTTCAAATACAACAAAGAAAAGATGAAATATTCATCAATCAATCCAAGTACGCCAAAGAACTTGTCAAGAAATTTGGACTTGAGAATGCAAATGCTTCCAAAACTCCAATGACCACTACCACGAAGCTATCTAAAGACGAAACTGGTAATAACGTTGATATTTCTACTTACAGAGGTATGATTGGTAGTTTGCTTTATATTACTGCATCGCATCCTGATATTATGTTTAGTATTTATTTATGTGCACGCTTTCAATCGTGTCCCAAAGAATCATATTTGGTTGTCGTTAAGCGTATCATTCGACATCAAATACTGGTCTTTGGTACCCGAAAAATAAAAAAATCTCTCTTGTAGGATACTCCGATGCATGTTATGCTGGGAGCTTGACAGATAGAAAGAGCACCAGTGGTACATGTCACTTCTTGGGTGACTGCCTCGTTTCGTGGGCATCCAAGAAGCAAAATTCCTTTACTCTTTTGACTGCCAAAGCTGAATACATTGCATCAGGATCCTGTTGCGCGCGGGTATTATAGATGAAACATACTCTCGAGGATTATAAGGTATTCCTTGACCACATTCCTATAAAATGTGACGACACTAGCACCGTACACATGACTAAAAATTCTGACCAACACAGTGGCACAAAACACATTGATATTAGGTATCATTTTATTAAAGATCACTTTCAAAAAGGAGATATTTTATTTGAATATATTTCTACTGATTCACAACTTGCAGATATTTTTACAAAACCTTTAGACGAAAAGCATTTTAACTTCTTGAGAGGGGCATTAAATGTTATTGATTTTTCACTCTAAAAGCTGTTTTGTGTGAGTCGGTCGACCGTACGGTCGACCGGATCAGTCTCGGGTTTTTTTTGACTATTTACCGTTTCTTACAATTTTGTCTATTGCGGTCGACCGGCTCGTCCTCTGTGGCCTTTGTTGGTTTTGCGGTCGACCATTTTGCTCTCTGGCAATTTTTTCAAAAAAAAATCACAAGTAGCGATCGACCGTGCGGTCGACCGGTATGCTCTTTGGATAGTTTTTGCAAAATTGTTTTTTTTGCGGTCGACCGGCTTTCTCTCTGGTCTTGTTTTTCAAAATTTTATACAATCAATGATTCCTCTCTCAATTTTTTGATTTCTTTGTTGCTTTCATGTGTATTGGGGAGAATCTCAAATCTATGATACTATGTAGAGCTCTCACTGTATATCAAAGAGTCTTGTTATCAACGGTATTATGTAAGAAGATTCTCTTCCATATTTTTCTAAATTGGTGTTTCTTATAATATCCTCGAATGTGTCTCTTCATTATTTCATATGATGATTGGTTTTACGAACTTTCCAAGGATTATTTTACTTCTGTCTTCCCTATCTATCCCCTCTTGGTGTGTTTCAAAAAGGGAGAGAATATTTTTAGAATGTTTTCAAACGATTCTCAAATCATTTCATGAATTAATATTTTCATTCCTCTCTTATAAATGTTCATTAATTTCTGTATTACAGGTGATATTATATTAAGGGGGAGTATTCGCTCTCTTAAAAGTTTTTTTCTATATGAAAATTTATTTTACAGGATGTACTAAATTCAGAGGGAGTATTTATATACATAGTTTTAATTTTCAAACATTCGTGCATGTTTTGTTCACACAAAAATGGGGAGATTGTTGACTCTTAGTTTGGTGTGCACAAGCTAACTTGTACTAATAAGTTTGAATTTAGTGTGTCAGATTTTCAGGATCAATTAACATCAAGAAAAGATCCAAGAGAGATGTAACCCCTGTTTCCCCAAAAATGTATTTTATTGTATTTTCTGTATTTAAAAATTTTTGCAAATTATTTTTTTTGGTTTTCAAATTATTTTCTCAAAATGTATTGTTGGATCTTCTATTAAAAATCTATTTTTAATCAAAAATTTCAATTGAGACTATTTTCCAATGGGTTTATATCATAATTCAAATCCTATTATTGTTATACTATTGTATTACTATTTGTTACAATTGATTTAATTATTTACTTTTAAATCTAAATCCTAATTGTATATTTTTATTGGTTGTTTTATTTTCCCAAAACCCTATTTCTATTCTTATTGGATCTTTTGCTTTAAACCCGTTATTTTATTGGATTTTTTTTTTAAAAAAAACCCATTTTAACATTCACCCTAATATACCCAACACCCTATTTATCTCCTAACCCAAAACCCATTTATTAAAACCCAGACCCATCAATTACTTAACCCAATAGCCTAATTACCCCAAGCCCAAACCCGTTACCCCCATACTATGTTTCCCCAGACCCGTTATCTCCTAAACCCAGTCACCACCCTAAACCCTAACTTACCTACATATATTAACCCTGTTAAGTCTCTAACCCCCCGACTTCTCAACTTCCACCCCGCCACTTCCCCTTCTTCAACCCTAGCCGCCTTCGTTCTCAATATCCCAACTTCCCGACCATCCACCCTTCCTTTCCCTCACTTCTGCATCCAGTGCAGCGCTGCCTCCTCCTTGTCACTGCCGCACAGCATTAGACCCCCCTGGTCCCCTCCTCAGCTTCATGTCACGCAACCAGTGCGGCAACAGAACCCTAGTCCTTTCCATCCTCCTCTCCATGCCGTCGCGCCACTCCCGGTGTCTCCTCCCTGAGTCGCGAACCACCAGCCGCTCCCCCTAGCCTCTTGCACTCCCGTCTCCCCCTGTCGCCCTACCCTCCTCCCGGTGATGCCTCATGCAGCAGCTAGGGCTGCAAAAGAATCGAGCTATTCGCGAGCTATTCGGCTCGAGCTCGGTCAAAGCTCGGTCAAATCTCGGCTCGAACCGAGCTCGAGCTCAAATCCGAGCTCATTTCGTAAACGAGCCGAGCTCGAGCTTGATTTTTTTTAGGCTAAGCTCGTGAGCTATTCGGCTCGAATATGGTCAAAGCTCGGTCAAAGCTCGGTTCGAACCGAGCTCAAGCTCAAAATTGAGCTCGTTTCGTAAACGAGCCGAGCTCGAGCCTGAAGGTATTCGGCTCGGCTCAGCTCGATTGTAGCCCTAGCAGCAGCAAGCACAGCCTAGCAAGCCGCCGCACTGGCAGCTCTGTCCCGCTGCCGTCGTGTCCCCTGGCCGCCGCCAGATCCCAGAGCACTGCCGCCATGTCTCCTGGCTGCCGTGCTCTGCCCGTTCGTCGTGCTACCGCCATCGCCAAGTCAGTGCACCCATTGCCATGAAGTTGCTGTTTGGGTATATGTGTTTTGATCGAGTTGATTATGAGCTGTCGATTGACTTGATCATCTTGATCTTGATTGATTGAGTGTTAGCCATCCGTTTGATCTTGTTCATGATCTTGATTCTTGACCTCTTGATCTTGGCCGTCCGTCAGATCTTCATCATCATCATCACATCTCGATCATCATGGGGTCTTAATCTTTTGATTATGGACCGTTGTATCGCATTATCATCATCTTGGAGTTCTTTGATTTCTTTGATTGGTGGTCGTCCGATCGTCGACCTGATCCGATCATCATCCTCATCATCAAGATAATGATCACATCCCGATCTTGATCTTCGATCAAATTCATCCGATCTGATCCGATTGCCTTGATCTCTTGATCTCATGATCTCAGTCGTTCAATCGTGTTCGTGGGTTATTTGTTCTTTGGATTCGCGATCTTGTTCGTGTTCTGTTCGTTCTTTTGTTGAGTTCGTGCTCGGGAATTCGTTTCTGTTATTCTCTTTCTCTCTGTTGGATTCGTCGTCTTTCAGGCAAGTAACTTGTACTCAAATTTCTTTATATGATACAAGTCAAAAATACCGCTTGTAGTGTAGTTGGGTTCCAGAGACAACTCATGTGTGATGTATCTTGATGATTGTCTCTATAGTGCTATTTGACCATAGTTGACTCACGACACAAAACTGACATGAAACAACTTAGGTTTTACCTGTTCTTGATTTGATCATGTATGTGGGATTTTTGTGAGAATTTAGGTATTTGTTGAGATCCATGTGATAGACTTTCCTTGGATATGTTAATTACCCCATTTCATGTTGTTTGGATACTTGGTAGACTCGATTTCATGTTTGGTTATGTGTGGTTCAAGTTTCGTTGAATCTATGTTGATTTTGGTTTTTGAGAAAATTCTGTGTTTTGTCGATGATCTGTCTTGATCAGTAATTTAGACCATATTAAGGTCAGAATCTTAATTTCAGTATAAAATATGAGTTTTATAGGAATTCGTCTGCTTTCTAACCCCTCTGACCTTGGTCGATTTCATTTTCGTATGTGTGAGATATGACTGTTTTACTACAGAGGTGTAGATTATTTCCAGATTTCGTTTATTGATGATTTTGAGGACTAAATTATTTTGATACATGTGCTACACATATTATTTTGATCCAAAACTTTGTTCAGTTTTTCTTTATCTAATTAAGGATTATCCAGAATTTTGGTGGATTTTATTGATGAGTTTTATATGTCGTTTCATGCTTGTTTATAAATACTGTACTTGCTGTATTTAACTCGCTGTTCTGTAAAGAATCGTATTTTTACCCTGATTCTTTTGACTGTATGAAAAATGTTTGTGAAATATGAAGATTAGAATATTTTGTCTATTTTCATCTCCCTTTGGCGGATTTGGATTTCGTTTCATGGTTTGCAAGATATTACAGTTTTCGTACAGCTGTGTTGGGAATTCCAGATTTACCAAACTATCGTTTGTTGATGTTTTCTGATTTTTGATGACAGATCTAATTTCACTGGAAAATTATGAAACTTTATATTTTGATACTAGACAGATAGAGAAATACCCCATATTTTTCGTGAATTTATATGTTGAGTATGATGCTGTTTTCCTGACTGAGAATTTGATTTAGTAATTTCTGGCTAAACCTAATGTCTGAATTCAAACCTATTTTGAGACTTGTTTTTGTGAAATACTATATAACTTATTTATACTCGCTGGATTCGGTTGGGAGTCTATTTTCTAGACGTTTCGACGGTTTCAGATTTGGATTTCTTTAACGGGAATCACTATTTTAGTACTGTACTGTCATGCTGTCCTGAATATGAATATATACCGTTTTGCTTGTTTATGTGACTGTCTATCATCTATGTGTGCTTATTTGTTATCCTAGACCTGATACTAATTATACTATGTTAGTTTGACACTATTTCATGCTTATACATGCCTACTTGAGAATAATAATAAATAATCAAGCCGGGGTTTTAATGGGAAAGATCTAGTAGTGGATAGTGAGAAATGTGTACTCAGAAGGAGACTTGTGTTTCCTGTATGACATGTATCGATCAAATTTACTGATCAAGTTAATATTCTGTTACCGATAAAGTTTACCGATCAAGTTACCGATCAAGTTAATATTCTGTTACTGATCAAGTTACCGATCAAGTGACCGATCAAGTTTACTGACCAAGTTCTGTGATTTTGTGAATACCAGAGTACACTGCCCTGTATGGTCCCCTATAAAATCTAAATCGAAACTGTTTGTTGTAGCAACCATGTGTTATAATATGGGGCACATTAAGTGCTACCTAGATAGTAATAATTATAAGACTTGATACACGATACTTGAACATGCATACATGACACTTGATACATGATTACACGATACTTGCAACTTAATGTTTGTTTACATGATACTTGTTACTTGACACTTGTTGCATGCTACTTGTACTTGTTCACCTTACCATACTAGTTATTTTTTTGAAATCATGCTTATTTCATGCTATTAGTTAGTTTTCCCCATGTACTTGTATCCTGCATTACAAGCGGCCTGTAACTTACAATTGATGGGTACCTTGTTTTCTCTTTTCCTCGTTCCTGCAATATATTAAATTGCAGATTTTGGAGATCATCTGCTAGATGGAATAGGCGAGATGAGATATTAGTTGCTGGAGCTCTTGTTACATTTATTTACTTTCCTGTTATTCATGAATAATTGTATCTGCTACTTGGATATTTATTTGTGTTTGGGCAATGTGACTAGGATATTTGACTTAATCAAATCGTGACTATTTGAGATTAATACATTTTGGTTTCAAGTATTCTTGTTGGTATTTAGTTCATATGTGCATGTTGGTTGATTCTTTTGCTTCCGACTCTGATTATTTTGTGAGATATTGTAAAGATTCTTGAACAGCTTATGGATAATGAAAATCATTTGCTGGCCCAATGTTACGTGCTTGTATTCCGTATTTTTAGGAATCAGGGCGTGACAAGAGATTCACAAATATACAAACAAGAAAAGTAATAATGGAAGATTGCATACACAAGTAAAAGAGGAAGTTATTCAAAAGGAGTTCTCAATTAATTGGTTTCCATGCAATCTATCACTGGATTTTTAGTAATATTTTCGTGAGATTATTATTGTATATGATTGATTAAAGATGGATTAATTTATGGTAAGAAAACAAAGTGGCTTCGTATCATACAGCCAAGACCGGTCGACCGTACATAATGTCGGTCGACCGCATCACAGTTGACCGCAACTTTAGTTGCTTAAGACAGCGGTCGAACTTTCATCTCTCTAGTTATGCCAGAGAGCTGAACGGTCGACCGCACGTTTTTTTGACGGTCAACCGCAACTTGAGTTGTTTACTGTTTTGGAATGTATCGTTTCTATATTTGATCGATACACTTCCTCTTCTACTTAAGAGAACGAATTCACTGTGTCTTCTCTACCTAGTTCTTTTGAGAATTTTTTTTTTGAAATAATCCTTCGATAATCAATCCGAGTATGAGCGTGAATTTGGTTGTATTCTTCAGTCAAGATCTCAAAACGATCTTGAGTTTTCTTGACTTTTCTTTTCCACTTCGGTGAGATTGACGAGACTTGGATTAGAAGTCCTGTTGGTGTAATAGGTCTCTCGGCCTGAATCCGAGAATCACTGTACTGAGGGTTTTGAGTATAGTGGAACGCTTGTGGCGAAAAATTGCTACTAGTAGGTGGTGTGGACGTAGACCTGGGGTAGAACCACGTTATATCGCTGCGTCATCTGAGTTTGCGTTTCTTGTCTCTCTTGCATTTACTTTACTTTATTTCGTTAATTTTTAATTCCGCAAGATCACCCTATTCACCCCCCCCCCCCCCCTCCCCCCCTCCCCCCCCCCCCCCCCCCCTTAAGGGTGATTAACAAAATTTATTTTGGCATTCATCGTAAACACCTACATTGAGAGAGAAAAATTTTCTAACATCCCAAGTTAATTCCATCTAAACTTCAAATCCAACATGTAACATTTCACATAATAGTGAAAAATATTATCACTTGCACTACAAGTATTTACCTATACATCAACAAATTAATTTAGCAAAAAGATTAAGACTAATTAACAAAAAATCAAGTTCATATCAAACCTAATCTTTTCTAGGTTCATTACAATTTAAATTCGCTTGTCTTCAATCTTCATTGAACTAACTACCTATATATATATACTAGTATCATGCACGTGCGATGCACGTAGAGGGAGAATGAAAAAGAAAAAAAACTACCAACACGTGCACTGCACGTGTTGACACACATACACAAAAAAATAAACAATTGTTTATTTGTTTACCAACCCCATCTCTCCCATTATAATAGTTATAGATATACAATGACTAAAAGACACTTAATGATCCTAATTAAATCGCAAATGTCTTAATTTAGGTTCAATTATTCATTCATGTAATAATCGGCTCACGTTCTTGTTATGAGTTCTTGCCTTCTCGGTTGAAATGGTGTTCTCGATTGAAAATGTCAATCTCTAGATCGATCAAGCTTTAAACTACTGGCCGGATATCTTAGTCAGTTTTTTCACAAAATCTAAGCATTAAATATAGTCGAAGTGTCTACTCTTCAGTACTGGAAAATGAGAGGAAGACGAAGAATTCTTCGATCTACAATGGTTATTGGATTAACATATTCGGATCATATTATAAACTTTCTGTTTACGGGACGTTTGGTACAAGGATTTCTTTTTTGACTCCCAGGAATCATAAATCCTGGGATTTATGTTTCTTATGATTTATAATTCCAATGAATGTTTAAAACATATTTAGCAGGTCTTAAACATCTCTAGGAATGTTAGTTGGAAACTTAACTTCCTGTATTTGGTTGAACTACATATTTTCTGAGAATATTAATCTTATTATCCAAAAATACTCCTCACATCCTCAAATAACAAAACAAACTCTGCGATGACGAACGAGACCCGAGCTTCGATGGTGACTTCGACGGCGGCAACATAGAGGAGTTACGGAGGTGGCTGCAATGGCTGAAGACGAGGAGGCATCAGCAATAGTGGGAGAGCTCGAGAGTCAGCAACAATGGCGAGGGCTTTGTTTTTGGAAGAAACAGAGGATGAGGTGGAAGGCGAGGGGATTCGGTGGTTGTTGGCATCGACGAGCGACAGTTGATCGCGGGGGGGGGGGCAGCCAAGGTGGCGGTAATGGAGGTCGGAGGTGACGAGGTCGTCGAGGACAGGGGGAGCTCGATGGTTTTAGCGGTGACAAAGTGTAGAGGAGAAGGTGGCGCGGTGTTGGGTTTATGTCTTGCATACTATGTTGGATAAGAAGACGATGAGACAGTGGAGGAATCGAGCTGATCGGAGACGGAGTGGAGGCAAGGAAAACAGTCAGCAGCAACAGCAGGTGGAGTTGCGGTCGACTGCGCGGTCGACCGTAGATAGGGTGCGGTCGACTGCGCGGTCGACCGTACATAGGGTGCGGTCGACCGCCCAACTCTGCAGAAGTTCCTGAGAGGGGGACGGTCGACCGACCTTGTGGTGCAGTCGATCGCGCGCGGCGCTGATGGATAATTTGGGTTGGATCTTGGTGATTCGTGAGAAGCCCAACTTACTCTTCAAGTCAGATCTGACGGCTCTCATCGTAGGGTTATCTCTTCAGTAACATCTAACGGCTATTGTATCAAGATATCAAACTAGAATTTCTCTAGATCCCTATATTTGTTATTATTGGCCTCCATTGAGAGCCAAGAGAGAGAGAGTACTTCATTGAAGGAGAGATTGAGTGATTCTCTAATTGTAAACAACTAGTACTTGGTGGTGAGGCTTGAGAGAGGGTCGTGGTGAGAATTATAATTTTCTTATATCTTCTCTAGTTGAATAACATCTTGAGTTTCTTCTTCCCCGGATTAAGGTGAAAGACCCAACCGGAACAAACTTGTGTGTGCTTTGATGTGTTTGATATGATCTCATATGTGCTTGGTGGTTTATGTTGATTGCATCGAATAACTCAACAAGATCCTAAGAGGGGTTTTCGGTAGAAATTCCTAACAATCGGTATCAGAGCTTCAGGTTCAAAGGGTTTGTTCGAGTTCCTTGGAGATGATGGCAGATCAGATCACCAAGATCAAGCGGTTCAAAGGCAAGATCAACTTTGATCTCTTGAAGGTGGACATGCATAAAGCATCGGTTCAATAGGACTTGGATCTAGTGCTAGAAGGAGATAAAGGGAAACCAATCGGCACAAAGTAGGAGACGTGGAAGAAGATATGTTCAGAAGCCTTGGGTTTAATCCAGTTGTCATCGACGAACGAAGTCAGGTATAGGAGAAGCATGATGAGTCTTTAGGCAAGATTCAGAACTGACTACTCGGGATCATCATCACAGAGTCGGATGTACCAACGAAGAAAGTTGTAGGTTTTCTCAATGAAGGAAAGTATCACTCTTCTAGATCATGAAATGGAGTTCAATATGGAGTTATCTGAACTGAAGGCATTCAACGCAGATGATCTAAGAGTTTTCAACTCGATATATTCATCACCAAATCCATCTAACATGATAACCGTGCTAGATGAGAAATTCACCAATGAGAAGTTTTTCATAGCAGGTATGATCAAGGGGTTGGAGGAGGATGCACAGGAAGGAGAGTCAGAAATCGGCATCAACTTCTGTGAGTTGCTTGGAGGTGGATTGTACTTTGATTGGAAGGAAAAGTGTATGTAGGGGTAAGTTCCGTGGCCACCAGTGCAAAGGAATTGAGCATTACATGAGAGACTGTTGCAAGCGGTTAAGTCAGAGGGGCGCTAAATTCAGTGCCGCTGAATCAGGTGATGGCTTAAACAGTGCTTTTGTTTCAAGTCCTTTAGATGTGATTTTCGGTTATTCTTTTAATTCGGTTAGTTCTTCTCAAGTTTGCTTGGAGAGGGAGATGGATTCTACCTTTAAATTTGCATCATATCATTGTGTGGGAACAAAGGTTGATAAGATTTTTGAAGTAATGGTTTCTACTTACAAGTTTGTCTTATGTCGTTGTGTGGGAACGAAGATTGACAAGACTTGTGAAGTAAGGGATGAGAAAACAAATGAGGTGAAGATGACAGACAGAAGGGGATACACACTAGATGAGGGCATGTATATTCCTTTGATAAAGCGGAGCCTTATATCCATAAGAACTCTAGAAGCTCGGGACTATAGGTACACAGATCCAGGTGGAGTTCGTTCAGTTTGGAAAAGTTATCGTGAGGTAATGAAGGGTGAGAGAAGGATTGAGCAGGGTCAGCACAACCTCTACCAGCTTTGGAGGAACAGAAAAACTTGCGCAAGTGTTTCAAAGCCCATTGTTCCTAAAGCACCATCTAGTATGCCGTCACTAGAATCATCCGAGCGAGACTGCGACGTTCGTATATCGTCGGAAGGTAGAGAGAGCCTTGAGGTAGGTAGAGTTCGTGTGGAGGGTGGCACCTCCATGATTACATCTACTAGGGTGTGCCCTTGAGTGGGGCATACAGCGAGAGAAAAACAGGTGGAGATAGATTCAATTAGCAGAGGAAGCCATTAAAACGAGTTGTTTGCAAGAAGAGAAGGAAAAGAGCCTAGAAGCGTTTTAAATCACACAGGTGTAGATTCATGAGTATGCAATCCAAGGTGAAGATTGCTGGGTTTATGTCTAGCATACTATGTTGCATAAAAAGACGATGAGACGATGGAGGAATCGAGATGATCAGAGATGGAGTGGAAGTAAGGAAAACAGTCAGCAGCAGCAGCAGGTGTTGCAGTCGACTGCGCGGTCGACCGTACATGGGGTGCGGTCGACCGCCCAACTCTGCAGAAGTTCTCAAGAGGGGGACGGTCGACCGACCTTGTGGTGCGGTCAACCACGCGTGGCGCTGATGGATAATTTGGATCGGAGCTTGGTAATTCGTGAGAAGCCCAACTTGCTCTTCAAGTAGATCTGACGGCACTCATCGTAGGG
The DNA here is from genome assembly GCA_017893485.1 of Hemerocallis citrina. Taxonomy (NCBI): domain Eukaryota; kingdom Viridiplantae; phylum Streptophyta; class Magnoliopsida; order Asparagales; family Asphodelaceae; genus Hemerocallis; species Hemerocallis citrina. Next base: position 308,023,539 of record CM030361.1, read on the forward strand.
TTGTCTCTTTAGTAACATCTAACGGCTATTGTATAAAGATATCAAACTATGGTTTTTCTAGATCTCTATATATTGTGGTTATTGGCCTCCATTGAAAGCCAAGAGAGAGAGTACTTCATTGAAGGAGAGATTTAGTGATTCTCTAGTTGTAAACAACTAGTACTTGCTGGTGAGGCTTGAGAGAGGATCGTGGTGAGAATTGTAATATTCTTGTATCTTCTCTAGTTGAATAACATCTTGGTTTTCTTCTCCCCCGGATTAAGGAGAAAGCCCCAATCGGGACAAACTATTGTGTGCTTTGGTTTGTTTGGTATGATCTCATATGTGCTTGGTGGTTTATGTGGATTGCATCGAATAACTCAACAAGATCCTAAGGGGGGGTTTCGGTAGAAATCCCTAACATGCGGATGGTGGAGGACAGGGATGAAGACGATGATGGAGGGGGTGACAGGAAAGAGGGGCAGTGGGCGGTGGTGAGGTGAGCAGAAGAGACAGGAGAGAGCCAGGAGAGAGGTGAGTTTTTTGGGGCATATTTGTATTTTCAAGGAACTAACATTTTTCCAAGTACTTGAGAATCTAAGAATGCCACCCCTCCCATGGAAAAAAAAAATTTGTGAGAATTGTGACAAAAAATCTCCTAGGAATCTTAGTTTCATGAGAATTTGAATTTAAAAATTAACACACCAAACATGGGAAACTAAAATTTTAAGTTAAGATTCACAGGAAACAAAAAATAATCCCCCCCCCCCCAGGTTTTCCTATAGAGAATATGCTGGACTGAATCTCAGTCAGTATCCAAAATAAACTCTGCATTAATCAATGTCATCTAACCGATTCTGTAAGTGTCATTTACTCATCTGATAAGATATTAACGAATTGGTAATAAGATATTAACGAATTATCTTATTACCAATTTGCCTATTCTAACGCATCACATCCATTCCAACGCAAATTGTTAACTTAGAGCATCGGTAGTCATTGAGACTCAAAATTTTCATATTTGACATTTAGAAATAGGAATTTTGAGTTCAAGCTGTAGTAAGTTGTAGTCGTTTGAACTCAAAATTTGAGTTTGTTTCTTTTTTAAATGCACGGACGTGAGATGAAATCCCGTCCGACATTTTTTTAAAGAAAAATTAAGAATCTTAATTAAATCTTAATTTAATCTTAATTATATCTTAATTCTTAATTAAATGTCAATTAGCTCCTAATATGTACCCATAATAAATTTTATAGGCTTAGTCCACACAAAAAAAATTACAATTGGGAAGAAAGGCATCAGACGGGATTTGATATCCCGTCCAATATATATATTAATTTTTTAAAAAAAATTGGACGAAAAATCAGTTAGCGGCTGATACTTCAAAAAAAAAATCTAGGACGAAAAATCATATTTCGTCCGATCATTTGTATGGCTAAATTTATTAACGGACGAAATTTCATCTTCCGATTGCTATATTTTGGCAAATCATATTTCTCCTTCAAATATAGAAGTGTATTGTTCCTAAAAAAATCAAAATTTAAAAATATAGGGAACGACTACAGCACAACTTTTGTCAAAATTTTCAAATTTTTGAAATAAAGTCAACCACATGTATGCTCTTCGAACTAACTTTTACCACAATTATCACTAACCTAGGGTTATCCAACAGCTGATCACACTTTTAGGGCTTTTACCCATATATACCTTGGTTTAATCCAAGTTTAACCTAACTTCTAGGGTTTAATTAACTTTAGTTTCCTTCTAAATATAATGACAATAGAAATGATGAAATCCACTGTTATGTGAGTCACTATTTTCTTGAGTTGAGTGTGGAGGGTGGTTGTCCTTGAGACTGGGAAAATTTGGACGTTTCATTGTGTTCAACTCCCCAAACATTAATTTCACCACACAATAAATTATGGGGTAAAATCAAAAAACCCCCTAACTTCTGTATTTTTAGGTAACAGACTTGCCTTTATCTTTTGGCATGTAAACCCATGGTTCTAAAATACAATAATTTTCGTTCAAACAGATTTTGAACTTACCGTTTCGTTTAAGAATTAAATAGTTATTTAAAATGGAACCCCGTTTTTGGGTGATAAAGAGGTAAAAATGGAACAAAACGGGTTAAATGGAAAATAAACTAGATGGAGGTTTAAAAAGGTTTTTCCTTAAAGCGATTTTGGGAATGAGTTTTGAATTTTTATCAAGTAATATTATTATTACTCGACCATTACCCAAAATGCACCCGACCCATTATATTTGGCATGTTCCCTTAATTTTACAATAAATTAATGAACTATCAAATTTATTATTATTTTTCCATATAATATATCATATGATGAAATCTTTAATATTTGACATTTTTCATTTTTTTCCTTTATTTATATATGTTTCTATATTTTATCCTTTTTTTTCCTATTTCTAAGATATATATGTATGAAATATAAAGAACCCTTTTTCATTTAAATCACGTTTAAATGAAGAAAAAAAACTCAACCATGCTTTGACTATTTTGATCATGTTTCTGTTTCTTGCAGCCTTGCATAAACCCACATACTTTTTTTTTTTTGAGGAAAAGGTGGAATAAGGCCACCCTGTTTAACCCACATACTTTGTTAGCTTTTTCTTTTCTTGTTTCTATTAATACTAAATTGGGAGGTAACGAAATTGTTCTATATTCTGATTAAGAAACTTCATAACGTTTGCATTTTAACTAAGAAACTCTGTTATCAACGGGAAAGGGTGTTTATGTGCCAAACAGCAAACAGTAACGGTAGGAGGTTTCTTTCGATTTTTTCTACATAGGTCCTCGACGAATATTGATTTTTCATATTAGTCCCCCATAAACTGCTCATTTCATATTAGTTCATCGATCAAAATTTCCAATTCAAGTAGAATGGCCTAAAAAAGAATAAGATTGCATGTATAAAAAAAATATTTTGAGAGAGCATGACGGTTAAACTTAAGATTTTTTCATAAAAGTAGGTTAAATCCATTAGGATTTCTGCGATGTTGTAATTGATACTCTGTTCACTTTCGAAATTGATTGAGGAACTAATATAAAATTAGTGATTTGTCAACTACTAATATGACTAATATGAAATTTCAGTATTTGTTGGGAACTCTGTGTGGAACCCTAATTTAAAATGCAAACAATTGGAAGGTTTCTTGATTTCACCCCCTATTAATTAACTAATTGGATTAATTTCATCAACTTAATTACTAATTAAGAACCATGTTACATATTTGCAATTCCCTAGGTTTTCCACATAAGCATATATTTGTATAATATGATTAGAATTCTAGATGATTAAATTAATGGAAACTTGAGTGGTTTCAGGTGGAAAATGTTGGATCTTGACCTTCACATTTACTTTTTTTTTTAAGTTTAAAAAAATAAAAATAACCTTTTACACTAACAGCAAGGTCAGGTATACTGCTCTTTCCGGGGGTACACTATGGGAAAAAAATTGTTGCTTAGATCTGAAATTTTATCCAGTTCTAGAACAAGGTTTGCGGTATTGGCCGACACAAAGAGATACAAAGAATTGACTGAGAAATGTTGGTCATGTTGTATTAGAAGTTTGTTGAAGAAATTTTTTATGGTTGGAGTTAGAGCTGCTCCAACGCAGTGCCAAAATGGCACTCCAATTGAGCGCCATTTCTAGTACCATAAATAACAGAAATTAGGGATGGCATTCGGGTCGAACGGGCCGGGTCGGGTCGAACCCGCCCGGATTGGCCCGTGACTTGGGCGGGCTCGGGCCGGTTTGGCTACTTAACCGGGCCGGGGCTAAAGTTGATTTAGGCGACCCGCCCAACCCGTGAACCCTTTAGGGTCCAACCCGGGTCGGATCGGGTCGACCCGCGGGTTGGCCCGTTTAGATATATATATATATATATATATATATATATATATATATATATATATATATATATATATATATATATATATATATATTTAATATTTTTAACTTAAAATAATAATAATAATAATACTAAGTAACTAATAATACTAATAAACATTAAAAACCGTAATAATAATAATAAGATTGATAGAGTGAAATTGGCAAAAAATATTGAAATATTATTCATATGAATTTAAGTTATACAATTTTCACAATTTCTAATGAAATGAAGAATTCAATTCACAAATATGTTTTATACATTAGCATATTTCTTATATACAATTTTAATTGACTCCAATTTTTCTAATTTAACATAACAAGCAAAGATATAATACAATTTCTATCGTGTCGGTCGAGTTGCTATTACAAGCAAAATTATTGTTGTTGTTGTTGTTGTTCTTCTTCTTCTTCTTCTTCTTCTTCTTCTTCTTCCGTCGAGTTGCTCCCACTTGTAGACGTTGATAGTGCTTTCCCTTGTGTCCTATCTTCAGCCTTCAGCCAGTCTTCTGTGCAAACGAGCATCTCTAACGTGTCGGGCTTCAAGCGATTCCTGTAATCAGTTAGAACTCTGCCACTTAAAGAAAATGCACTCTCATAAGCAACTGTAGAGATAGGAGGAGTTAGTAAATCTTTTGCTATAATTGACAGAATACTAAAAGTGTGTTCATGGTCTTTCCACTATTGTAAAATATCTAGTGGAGAAGAAGAAGGCTCAGAATCTTGTTGGTTATACCAATTTAATTCATTTGGTTGATTAGTCTTAGGTTTTTTTGATTGAATTTGTTCAAGTAAATTAAATGTTCTATTATCAAATTTACTCATACCTTTACCTTTAGAAGTACCAGAAGATGAACTAACTATAGAAGTTGTACTACTAGAAGCAAAACGTTTATCATAATAATCATACAAGTTATTTAATGTACATTCAAACTGAACTAAAAAAGTAGCGCAATCAATTACTAATTCTACATTTTTTTCAAGTAATGCAAAAAATATTTCAATCAAACTCTTCGTACCTTCTAATTTGATACGAGGATCCATAACGGTAGCAACACAAATCAACATAGGAGGAGGAAAATAATACTTCAAAAAAATTTTGTATGCAGGTTTTACAATCTCACCAACATTGTGATCATTTAACATTTCGTTAAATGTTTGCATCATGCTAACTAATGAAATAAAAATGCTACTACAAGTAGATTCATATGTTTTTGAAAATTTTAAAGTTGCAGTTTTAAACGACTCTAAAAGTTTCAACAAAGCTTCGGCATAATACCTATCTGTGGGAGTCATTTCAAAATTTGGCATATGAAATGCGATACAAAAATCATTTACAACTACTTTTTGCTACCGTTCACCGTGGAATAATTTTAACTACAACACACAAAAAAAAAATAACGAGCGAGGTATGAAATTTTGATACCGTTCACCGTGGAATACTTATATGTAAAATAAACCATAAAAATAAGAATAGAAGTAGAATTAGAAATAAGCGATTCGCCGATTCTGCAATTGAAGAGTTGAGGAGAGCTTGAAGGAAAATTGACGAGAGTTGAAGAGAGTTGAAGACGTTGAATTTTGATTTCGATACGATGGAAAATTGATCGTGTATATGCCTTGTTGTAGACTTGCTTGTTGAATACTTCAATTGTTGAAAAATTCCTTACAAATGATTTATAATAGTAAAGAGGGTAGGAGAGTAAGGTGTGATTTTTTTAGGGGGTTTTGGGGGGTATTTATAGGCTACAAATGTTTAAAAAAAACCTAAAAAAACAAACAAAACCAAAAAAACGGCTAAGAGAGCCGCTGGTTGGCTCTGTTGCACAGTGACCCAACGGGTCTCTGACCCGCGGGCCGAACGTTCGACCCGTACGGGTCCAACGGGTCGTTTTGGCGGCGGGTTGGGTATTTTTTAACGGGTTCGCAGGCCGGGTTAGGCGGGTTGGATTCGCGTTTTCTTCGACCCGGGTCGACCCGTTACTGTACACGGGTTCGACCCGAACCTGCCAAACCCTTAACCGGGCCGGGTTCAACGGGCGGGTCGCAAGTGGGTCGCCGGTTGACCCGGCCCAGTTGCCATCCCTAACAGAAATGGTGCTGGTGAACAGTGCTGCGCCAAATCTGGCGCGACACTCTTCATCAATGTTAATTTTTTTATTGTTTAATTTCCAAATAAAGCCTCATAGTTTTATATAATTTACCCATATGATATTTTGTTCAAATTTGTTAAAATTATGAAGCTTAACATATGATCAATATGTAATAAAAATTTATGTGTTGAATTGATGAAATAAATAAGAAATGAGGATATTTAGTTAAAAGTTATTTAAAAAGTAGGTAGATAAGGATATGCAGGGAATACTCCTATTTGGTGTTAGAAATGGTGTTATGGGTTGGATATGAAGTTACTGTTTAATGTGACTTTTATATTATTGTGGTGTAAAAGTTACACCAAAATGGTGTCGTGGGTTGGATATGGTGTAAAAAATAATTGTGTCTGAAACATAAAACATTCTTTGATTCTGCTATTCGGGTATCTCTTATTCTTCCATTATACTGCTTCAATCAACTATATGCTATTCATTTTATCCAAAACAAAAAAAAAAGAATTTTTTTTTAACTACTTGATGGATAACAATAAATAAAGAATATCAATTTTATTTCTTATGTATAATGTGGTGAAATAAATGTAGTGAAATAAACCAAAATTTTCGCAAACGCCCTTGGGATCTGTAAAACCTCTTATGTGGATAATTTGAAAGTAAATCCTTCTAGTGTTAGGCCTGATTTAATGAGCCAATTTAGCAATAAACCAAAAGGGGGCTACATCAATGGATGGGCCCGTTAAATCTTTAGACAAGACAAAACCCACTCAAAAGTTCCAAGGCAGAACTCGAGTGGAGCCCATTCCAAAAGGCGGTGTTGTTGGGTCTATGGATCTGTCTAACGCGGAGCCATCAAATTTTGGCAAAAGGATTGATATAGCGGCAGCAGGTGGGCCCCAGTTTGTTGGAGTTCCTAGTACTACAGATGTAAGGTTAGCTCTTCTTCCAATGGAGAAAGCGATATAGGTTATTAAACTATGAGAAGCATTTAATAATAGAAAGTCAACCCTTGTTATGTTAATTCAGAGAAATTAATGGTCTTAGAGGCTAGTGGAGTGCATAAGTTGGTTGTGGCATTCTTCCCATCGCCGGAATGGCAGATGGTGTCAGTTTTTGCCATCATAGGGGCCTCTCTATAGGTCCTCTAATGGAGATAATATGAAGAGGAGACGTGGTATTAGTGATGTCTCCAACCACACAGAGATTCAAGTTGATGGTGGGCATGACTTTTTCCAGATAATTGGGGTTGATGATCCAGCGCTGAGTGAGGTCGCTCCTACTTCCAAAAATGTTGCCCAATGTTAGTCACCAACTGGAATTATTGAGGGATTCTTAAACCTTAAGCTCTTAGTGTTTGCAAGTCAATTATGCGAACTCACAAACCAGAGGTATTACTTCTTCTTAAAACTCATGCTGATATTGGTAAAATTGGTCTCGCTCATATGAAACTGGATAGGAATATGAAATTGGTTGCTCAACCTGCAGCTTCAGGCTGTTATGGTGGTATTACTCTATTGTGGAATGATAATCAGGTCTATTTGTAATACCCCGCAAAATAGCATATGGCTATTTTTGCACTGTAATCCGTGCACGTGAGTATTGCACACGATTACATATTTTTCAATGATTATCAATTTTAATTGAGAGATTTCAGACATATGAGCTGTTCTGAACCCGATGAGGTAAGCTCGGAATATTTTCTCGACTAAACTGTGATTTTGTCTCGATTGTTTTAACCAGACAATTGTCACGGGGAAAATTTAATTTCTATAAAATATGTATTTTTGTAGATTTTAAATTATATATATATTGGTCATTTTAATTTAAGCTAAGTGCTTGAATTGAATATGGATTGGAATTGTGCATTAGGGTATGGTAACCTAGGGTTTCTTGACCTAACCTAGGGTTGGGAACCCTAGCATCATGTGATCATGGCTTGATCTTGATGAAGATCCAATGGTGGAGAAAATTCACCATGTGTTATGTGTGTATTTTACTTCAAGGGAGTGGGAAGTTTCCATGAAGCTTCAAGGAAGTTTCCAAGAAACTTCTAAATTAATGTGTTGGCACTTCATCTCACCATACATCACCATCCACTCCACTCCACCCCATCCACACCCTACACTTGGTGGTCCCATCTCCAAGAAACCCTAACTCCCCATTTCCTATAAACATCCCACTCCATCTTCTTCTCATTCATTTTCTTCTTGTTTTGTTTGCTTCAAAAAAAAAGTAAAGAAAGAGAAGGAGAGAAAGGAGGAGCCTTTGAGTAGGGGGAGAGAAGAAGAGTACTAGGGGATTTGAAGAGGCTAAGTTATACAAGTGCAAGGAGCAAGGAAGCAAGCGAACAAGCTAGTGAGAGTCCTTGCAACTTGAAGAAGTTGGTGATCTCTTAAACTCTAAACTTAGTATTTATTTTTTTGGTGTGAAATGGATGTGTAGTATTAGTAGCTATGATTTTGTTACCATGTATAAGCATGTGAAGTGCTAGGGAAACATAGTTGTATGATAAGAACAACTTTTTCTTAAAGCTTGTTAAGAAGTATGGTTGTGAGGGTATGTCTGAGAATTTTTTGCTTCCAAATGGCTAGGATTTATGAGCTCAAATTTTGGAAAATTGTTCTTATATGTATATATAGTATCCATGATTTTTCTTTTAATTTTTTGATGCATTTTAGTAGCCCAAATACTGAGCCAAAGTCGGGACAGAGAGCAGCCAAAGGTGCTGCTGCTGTGCAGAAATTGGCTGTGTCTTTCCGACCTTGTAACTCAGTGTAGGCTAGGTGTTTTGAGTTGAAAATTTTTGTGGACACTCTTGTATGTGTCTAAAACTATAGTCTAAAATTTCATAACTTTTCAAAGTCGTTTGATACCTCAAAAAATTTGTGCAGTGCGACTGGTCTGAATAGTTGTAGCTGAAGCTGATCGATTTTGGGCTGAAGTTTAAAGGGCCATAACACCTTGGGTGTTTATGATATTGGTATGAAATTTTGGGAGTAGCCCTTGGTATGAGTCTGTTTAGGGATTCTCAAACTTTAGAATTTTTAGAGGTCGTTTGATGAAGCTTCAAGAATAAACCGTACACAGTGGCAAAAATCCCTGCTGAAAGAGTAGCTGAAAATTTTGCAATGTTGAGGAGTCATAACTCATTGTGTGATGTGAACCTGAATGCAAATTTTTGACACAATGAAATTGTATATGTGTAGATTAATAATCTCAAATTTCATGAGCATTTGACTTAAGTTTAATTTATTATTGAATTTCAAAGTGGGCTATGTTATGCCGAGTATAAGTTGACTAGTCGGTGAAGATGGATAATCCTGGACTTATTTGTTAAGAATCTGGACAACTGGCCAATTAGAGATTTGTAGTAGGGAGTCATAGCTTTCTAACCCATCTGGAATTTTGTAATTCCAGTTTGTAAATTGAGAGTTATAATTTTCCAACGATGGAACAGATTCGGTCTTAGTCAAGGCAGTACTCGCTAGAAAGACCAAATCTGCCATATTTGTGCACGTGATGGATTTTGGTATTTTTGAGGGTTTAAATGATTGAATTTGGGGAAATGGTCAACTGGAGAGTTGTAGACCAGGATCTTAGCTTTCCAGAATTGGTAGTGTCAAGTAGTTCCGAATTGTGTGTTGGAAGTTCTGGTTGTTGCAAGTTTAGCAACCTGTTGATTAGATTGACTTCAAGTTTAAGTTAACTTGGGAACTTGAGTTCCTTAAAGAATTTGAGGGAGTCGTCCAATAGGGGAATGCAGTGGATCTCCCTACCCTTCTAGGAATTCTGATTGTGTGGGATTCTGAGGAGCGTAGCTTGAGTTACAACTACTACTATTTCAGGGACTATTTCATCGGACAATTGATGAGGAACCCTCTGCATAACGCAGTGTGGTGATCATGAGCTATTGTGTTTTAGAGATGTTTTACCGTTTCATTTGGAACTTAGACAATTTCCTATATTTAGTACTCATGGTGAATATGAGTGAGTTGGGAGATAGCTCTGGTCGGTTTGTGTTTGGTGTCTCGATGCCTGAGTCTGTCAGTGGTCAAGAATTGATGGTTATGTGTGTGTTTACCTTCATTTGAATTATATTGCATCCAAGGGGCGCCGTTGGACCACTCGCTGAGGGTCGTAGACCGGAATTATTTGGTCGCTGACCTGTGAAGGTATTGGAAATCAGTGGATGTGATTCCCGTGATGATTTTTGTTTTGATAGACCGGACATGCTTGACATTGTTGATCGATACTGAGTGTGACTTGGGTAACAACTTGTTCTCAGTAAACTGCATTGATTAGGTTTTTCCTTATTGTTTCGCTCAAAGACCGAATTGGTGATAGGGGTGATTCCCTATAATCCAACTCGTTCTAAGAGTTAGCACTAGGTGGTGATACTATGGGGTTATTTCTTCCTGTCATTAGGGATACGTGCTGCTGTGCGTATCTTGCAATGTTGATTCCTGAAGTACCATGGTAAGAACGGGATATCGATTTCTTGGCGAATAGGGGGTTTTAGACCTTCGAGACCGTCAAGTTCTATGTTGGTGGATACGAACTGATCATAATGGATCTTCTGTGCAATGGATATGTTGCGTGTATATCTGTAAGTTCATCACAGCTTTTGTCACGCCTCGCTTTCCAAAAATACGGAATACGAGTACATGACAAAAGCCCAGCGAATGACTAACGTCACCCATAAGCTGTTTATCCGATTAACTCAACAATATAAACAATACAGAACAATTGTGCGGGCAATAATAATGATCTCATGATCAAAAATATTTGGAATGAAGTAATAAAAATATCCAAATACAATAATAATAACCCAACGTCTAGAAACAAATAACAATATTCGGGACATAAGCCCAATACAATGAAATAAAAATAATTCAATAATTAAGTCTCCATAACCAAACAATAATTATTAAGCAGCGATACAATCAGTTTCTTCACCAATGTTGTTCTCCCAATCCATCAGGTAATTCTCCATCAACACCTGTAAACACTTCATCTAAAAAGAGGAGAAAAATTATCCTTAGAGCAAGTCATGGACAGCAAGTAGAGAAAGAAGGGAACAATGGAATAACGGAATAACAATGAATCAATGGATCAATAAGAATCAATAAAGTAGGACAATATCATGATAATCGATGCAGTTGGCTATAAATAATGGTGCAATAATCGGTAACAATAATCACTGATCAATATTAATAACACTTAGCCAATATTCGATATCAATAAGAACAATAACGAACAATATGCAATGTCGGTGATGTGGCAATCCTTATGTCTACTATTAACTAATGTACGTACTACTGTGTCCCATGTGTGCCGTACCACAGGTTCGATGCATACAATCAATTTTATTTTTTTTTACTTAGTGGTGGGCTCTATAGTTCATGTACTTGGCAATGGTAATCAATATTCAGTAGTGACCGATGACCGAATCAATTGAGATACTGTAGTCAGTAATCCACAATTAATCGATGATCGATATGACCAATAGACCAATAGACCAATAAATAGGAAAACACGGGCCCCTCCTCCGAGTACAGTCCCTATATTGTTCACTACTAAAAGTCAATCCCTTAAACCCCGACTTGTTAATTATTTTATCAATACAACAATACAATATGCAGTCTAGAGATATTTCAGTGAACGATAGAAACAATAGGATGCTAACTTGAAGTAGGACGATTAGAATGATGACAATAACTCATTAGGATCATGCAATGCAACATACATATATTAATTCATGCAATAGTATGACATAGGGATAATTAATTCATTAAAAAGTAGTATCCAAAATTCTGAACAGCAAGCGCAATCTGTACAAAAATACAGTTTCCAGCTGACTCAGAAATCAAAAGTTGAATCCATCAGAAAACCTGGAAACTAGACTTCCACACGGTTCCAACGCACACTTAAAGTTCAAATTTTGACAACAGTATCTAGGTCAAACACATGTTACTTTTCAGGTTTTATATTCAGGCAGAAATTTGACATCTTGTTGTTTTAATTTTTGAATCAGTAAAAACTCAATATTAAATTCAGTAAAAATATAATCTAGACTCTTAAACATGATAAGCAACAATCTGGAAATTTTCATAGCAAAATTTTATCATTTGATCAGCCTTTTTACTGTTTGAACATGAAAGATATGAAAATATGAAAATCTGAAAGTACAAACACAGCTGTACTAAAATGGGCAAAACTTTTGCTACAAAACACGAAATTCAATAATTCTGGATGTTATTGGAAACTAGACACTCGAGGCTACATTTCATATTCAGAAACTAATTTATTTTAAGGTCATTTACTAGTTCGAAAATAGCGATCAAGGTTCAGGTTAGCAAGCATGTACAGTTTTTAGGGTATTTTTCTTGAAAATAAACTAATTGAACATGATGAGTATCGATTCTATAGTCAATAAATTGAATAACTAGCATGATACGTGTCCAAACATGATAAATAAAAATTTAGAACACACACATATACAAGTCTAACATCAATCAATCATCATACGATTAAACGACATACAACCTAACAATTGTCTCTACAATAATTTATTTGTATTGTGTCTATTTGTGTAACCCTAATATCCATACTATATGAGGTCTGCAAGATTCAATACTTTTGGAGTCAATTTGGCACGATGTCAAGAGTATTGGGGTTAGCTCGTGTAAACCCTCAATAAACCAAGGATAATACGATAACAAAGAGATTTACTGGCAAAAATTTCAATGAAACTTGAATTTGATACAATTAACAATTCAAGAGAACGGTGACTTTCCTGTTAGACGGTGAAAACGAATACCAAGAATAACAGGATAAGAATCCTGAAGCAACGAACTCCCTAACACACAATAACACGTGCAATACACATGTAAAATAGAATCTAAACCGCCCAAAGAGACAACAGCATCAACAGAGGGGTCAAGGCCGACCGGCAAGTCCGGCGGCGTCGCTGGCGACCAGAGGGCGATGACATCGATGGTGGAGGTCGAAGCAATAGGCGGCGCTGGTGGTTATCGTCAACGATGAAGTGGAGGAGCAAAAGGGGAAATCAGAAGGGGGTTTGGGGATTTGGTCGCCTGTTATTGTCGAGGACGGAGGAAGGAGGCACAGGGGGGTTGGAGTCTGGTCGACGGGAGGAGGGACGACGAAAGGGGTCGCCGGAGGGGGCTGGTGGTGGTCAGAGAAGATGGGGAAAGGAATTGGGCAGGGAAATCTGTGGTCGGGGAGAGAGAGAACAGGGAGGAGAGAGGAGAGAGATTAGACGGCTCTAGGGTTTGAAAATTGTGCAAAAATTAGGGTTTGCAACAGAGTTATATTTATAGGGTACAATTAGGGTACTGGGTTAGTGGTTTAGGGTCCAATAAAAGTGGATTTGGGTCAAGAACAAATCAAATTGGGTTTTAGGGTTCAAACAAGAGATATATCAAAATCAATAGGGTTCAAATAAAAACACCCACAATCCAATAAAATAAAATCCAAAAGATAGATAACCCAACGAGTTGGGTTCATGAACAAAAATTTAAATCCAGATAGACAAATAAATAATACAATGAAAAGAATATAAACTAGGCTTGAAAACAAATTGGAATTCGCCAGGAAAAATCAGATCAAATACGAAAACAAAATAATTCGTAAAATGTACTTTAATTAAATAATCAAGGAATAACGATTAATAGTTATAATTATAAAAATAATAAAATCATACAATAAAATAATTATTCGAGTTTAACAATTTACTAAAATGACCCAATAAATATATATATATATATAATTTGGACTCAAATACAAATAATTGATCAATAAGATCTAGAAAATAAGATCAAAACACATCGTTATTCGAAATGAATAAATTTTTGTTTAGAAAAACACTTTAATATAAAATCCAAAATGATTTTAACAATTAATGAATTTATAGTATTGAAATACAGAAAATATTCAGAAAATACGTATTTACGGGAATGGGGGTTACAGCTTTCGATGAGGGTCCGATGCAATAATTATTGGTGACAACGGGGTAGCGCCCCGAATTATTTCTTTTATTTATACCTCCTCAACTATGTTATACTATCAGGAACAGGAAGTGGACCGAATTAGAATACATTGCATAGCGAGGGTTCAAATCCCTGAAACTGGGGAAATGGCTTGATCTGGGGCACATGTAGTATTGGTTGCATGTGTGTCCAGAGTCTTGCTAACAATAGATTAAGTGCATCTATTCTGTACTCTGTGTTTTGTATTAGACTTCAAGTCATGGCATACACGAACACTAGGAAATCAGAATACACGTATCTTTTCCATTCTAGTTGAATTGTGGGTATGATAGTTGGAGATCGCTGTTTTCTTATCAGCATTGCGTTAGTAGAATTACTGACGTACCCCACCTTTTAGGTACATGGATATCAGGTCACGAGTGCAAGAGAGCCCAAGACGGCAGGGCATTTAAGGGGAATGGCAGTATACATGCCTACCATTCGAGCGGGTGCAGATTTATCAGAGTCACGCAGCAGAAGGCTCAAGCCGAGGGGTAAGTCTCAGGGGGGGCAGATAGACCACTCAGCGGATTTTTCAGCAGTGACCAATGGATTTCCGATCTGGAAGACAGCCAATGGCTTCCCAAGAAGAGTTTTGAATATTCTTGTAATCAGTTGTAATAAGTTATGTAATTTGTATTCCTTGTTCAAGAACAAAATAAGGGTTGTAATTATTAATGTAATGATTCGATTTGGCAATAAAAGTTTTTAAATTTCCATGTTATTTACTGTGTTGAGATGCACTGGAAGGAAAGATTCTGGTGATGTCACGGATGTCCTGTAATAAGGATCCGGGGAGTTACACTATTTTCAGTGTCTCTATAGTGATTCTTAAGGTATTATACGTCTTATGAAAGTTGGGGATAAATAATTTGCTTTTGTGAGTATTTATACAAGTACTTATATTGTCACTCGTCAACAGCTTTGTGAGGTTATTCGTCAGGTTGTTAGTGGAGAATTTTCGGTGATATGTGTCAGTGAATTCAATAGTGTTCTTGATCCTTCTATCAAAAGGAGTGGGTCTCTAGTTCAGGGTTTAAACATGGTTAGTGCCCCTTTCACTGGGGGGGGGGGGGGGGGGGGGGGGGGGGGCTCGATGCCTAGTTACATTGGATTGGCTTGAGCTGTTCCTTCTAGTTTTCATGTATCATCTAGTTTGAGTAGCATCATATCATTGTCCACTACTAATTAATACAGTAGCTGTTGATGCGAGTGGCCCAAACCTTTTCATTTTGAGAATTTTTCAGCCTCAATTCCATAATCTAAGGAGGTTGTTGAGTCGGCATGGAACACAATGGAACGTGGTGATAATCTTCATAGAGTATTTTTTAAAACTTGTATAGTGAATGTGGAGGCTTTATAGTTCAAGGATTGTATAGGACAGCTCTCTGCAGGAGAGGTTTATATGTTGAGGATTCGCTTTCATGAGCTTCAAAAAATCTCAATATGCTGCAGAAATTCTGGCATAAAAAATCTCTAGTCGATTGGTTCAAAGGTGGGGATAGAAATTCTAGCTAATTCCATCGAGGTACGCTTGTTCACCAAGCTAGGAACTCCATTTATAAGGTACAAAGTATGTATGGTGTTCAATTTATTAGAAGAGTGGATGTGTCGAATTGTTTTATCAATTATTTTAAGGATAAGTGTTCTCCCACTCTTGACCATTTAACTATTCCTTGCATTGGTCCCGAAGTTACTAACAATATGAATGATCAGCCGATCCGCCCTTTTTCAGTCAGAGATATCTATGGTGTCATCCGCTCAATGCCATCTAATAACTCATCTGAACCTGACAATTTTTCTGTAACATTTTATAAATGCTACTGGAATATCATTGGTGGTGATTTTGTTGTAGATGTTAATGATTTCTAGCTCACGACATCCTTACTATCCCAATGGAAGTCAAACTTCGTGACTCTAATTCCTAAGGTCTCTTGTTCTTCAAGCACGAACGATTATAACCCTATTAGTCTTAGAAACTTCTCCTGCAAAATTATTGCAAAACTATTGGTAAATCATTTGAAGTCTATTCTAAGTTCCCTCATCTCTGAGGAACATGGTGTCTTTGTTTCTGAGCGTTTGATTTTGGACAATGTGTTTCTTGCTCAAGAAACTTTCCATTCCATGAAGAAGACAGAGAAGTGTGCAGAATTTATGGTCTTAAAACTTGATATGGAGCGAACTTACGATAGGATTAGGTGGGATTATCTTCAACTCTTCTTTCGCAGTTGGGTTTAATGCCAAGAGTGTTAGGTAGGTCAAGGCTTGTGTTGAGAATCTGCGATTTGCAGTTTTTGTTAATGGATCTCCTTATGATTGGTTCAGCTCGACGATGGGGCTGCGATAAGGTTGTCCTCTCTCCCCCTATCTTTTCATCCTATATTCAGAAGTGTCATCTCATCTCATTTAACAGGAAGTGGCTGCTGGTAGACTTTCATGTATTATTATTGACAATCAGAATACCACCCTCAGTCATTTGCAGATTATATTTTGCTTCTTTCTAGAGCTGATATGTCAGAGTGTAAGGTGATTAAAAGGCTACTTGATAATTATTGCTCTCTCAATGGCCAGAATGTGAATCTCAGTAAGTATAGTGTTTCTTTGGAGAGCATGTTAGTTTGAATAAGCAGCGTCGTGCACTTGGACATTTGCAGATGGAGGTGGGTTCTATGCCTTCAAATACCTTGGTACTATGATTAGTTCATCCTGCATCCCCGCTGCTAATTACAACGATGTGGTGGAGAGAGTTCGTAAATGTTTATCTTATTAAAAAGCTAAGACTCTTAGCTTTGCAGGTAGGTTGATTGTTCTGAAATCAGTTGCTCAAGCTGTCTAAATGTATACGTTAGCTCAGTTGGGTCCCACAATCTATTGTTGATAAACTTGAGCAATAATTTTGTGCTTTCATATGGGCTAAAGGTTATGGTGATAAGGGTTTGGATATGATTGCATGGGATAGAGTTTGTAGACCCATTGAGTTTGGTTGTGTTGGTTTGATACGATTGGACATTTTACATGAAAGCCTTATGGCTAAAATTTTGGCTCAAGTTTTTAGTAAATCTCAGTCACTATTGTTTAAATTGTTATCTGCTAAGTATAAGTTCCCTTCATTTGTGTGGGACATTCAATGCCCAAAACCTCTTGCGCACTTTCTGCACTGGTAATGACCTAATTTGGAACGGTCTTCATTGGAAAGTAGGTAGCGGGATGAAGATATATGTCTTCTCTAATCGTTGGATCTTTTGTGCTCCCCTGAATAGAATGAGCATCACTACTTCTGTTGAGTTGTTGAGTTCTCCAATGAGAGTTGTCGATTTTATCTCTCCCTACAAGTAATGGATTCCAGCTATGTTGGAGTCTAGCAACCACGCTCGATCGCTAGTGTTGTGCTACAAATACCAATTCCGGTAAATCAAGTCGTTGATCGTCTCTTTTGTTATGATTCCTTTCTGTCAAAAGTCTCCTTGAAGACTATGTATTCAACTGCTACTGGAAATTGTGAGGTGCCAAGTTTTTCAAATAGTTTGATCTACAAACTGTAAGTCACACCAAAAGTTATTGCCTGGTTGTGGAGAGTTGCATGTGATGGAATTCCTAGTAGGTTAGAGAAGGTTTGTCGTGGGGATGCAGGTGGTGCCTATTTTTCCAGTTTGTAAGGTTGGAGATGAAACTATTGAATATTTCGAATTTGATTGTATTCATGTTCGTCAAATTTGGAGCATTATCGTGCAACGGATGGACATTAGTGTCAGCATGGCATCCTTCCCTGCTCGATGGTCAATGTTAGAGGAAAATTTGCTGAGTTCATGTGCTAAAAAACAGTTATTGCAATCCTTAATTATTACCACATTGTGGTATGTTTGGAAAGCTCGATGCAGAGATTGTTTTGAAGGAGTGTGTCTCCTCCCACACATTATGGTTTCCATTGCGGTTTCAGACGTTGTTGAAAGGTGGGATGTTCTTGGTGATTTTTCTGCTTCAGTGAGTTCTTACAATGAGGTCCAAGGGATGGGTCTCAAAACGATCTCCGCTCTTCGCCATGTGCATGAGCTCTTGTTCAAATGGGTTACGCATTCTGAATGATCTATTAAACTCAACTTTGATGGATCATTGGAGTGAGAATAACGCCGGCTACGGTTTTGTCTATTGAGATTGGTGTGATAGACTTGAAGCTCTTTATCGATCACATCTGTGCAAGAAATGCTCACGACCCCATTTCTCAAAAAAAAATCACAAAACTCGTGCTTGAAAGTATGAATATTGGTGTGATATACCATACTTATCGAGGGAGAAATATGTGCGCTAACTGTGCTTCAAAAAGAAGATGTAGTAGTGATCGAAGTTTTCTGTTGGGTTAACTTCTCCGATTCTGAATTTCTTGTTTTGACCGAAGAAGATGCTAAGAAAGGAAGCTCCTGTTTTCTAATAAATTTTTATTTTGTTTTCAATTATTTTGTCTAGCAAAAAAAAAAATACTTCAAAATTATACTGCAAACATTAACACATTTTCTACAAGATTATTGTTTAGCTTAGGACCTTAAACTATACTTCGGCACACATTTTACATCGACATATATTAGAGTTGTGTACCTTAAATTACAAGAAAATTGTGCATAGGACCTTAAACTATACTTTGACATACATTTACATCGACATATATTAGAGTTGTGTAACTTAAATTACAAGAAAATTGTATGCTTCTATGAGAACCCATTTACGTTGGCAGCATCAAAACTCCCGCCCTCACTCGCCTTCCTCTTCTCCCTCCAATTTGCCCCCCACCGCTTGGCCTCGGCAACTGCCCTCTCCCTGTCAAAATCTCTTTTTAACGCCACTGTCTCCCGTGATGATTCATCATTAGGCGAACAGCCCACTTCCTCCGTCTTCTGATTAGTTCTGCCCTCACCCTCGCCTTTCTCCTCCACCGACCGGCTGCTTCGGCTTGACCGGTGACCGGCTGGAGAGGAAGTGGCAGGGTCGAATACCTGGGATGCCAGGTATGAGAGTGCCGTCACAACATCAGCAATGAGAGGACGGGTTGCAGCCTCCTCTTGGATACACATGGAGGCCACGGCAAGAGCTTGGTAGAGGCCACGTGACGGGTACCGCCCTCCTAGCCTTGGGTCGACTAGCTTTGGGAGCTTCCTTCGGTCGTTGAACATAGGACGGGCCTGCAAAAATGTTTTCATAACAAACTAATTTCTTGGATGTACCAGGGGAAATAACTGAAGACACTAAATATACTGGTCTGAGTATTCAAAGTGGAAAATCACAAGAGACATTCTAATCAAACATAACCATGCAAAATTTAAAGAAAAAATAGACCATTAAGGTGAGATCAGCAGTGAACCTGAAATTTTCCGATCTGTAACAATAAAACAATAAATCAGACACCAATATCTTACGGAAATTTGCTCAGTATACTTATGTTAAAACCCATTCTCATTTATACCTATTTACGCTCAAAAGTGTGATCCGTCCATGGTTTCTAACATCGGGTAGTTTACTGTTACCCCTATGTAGCAAAATAATAAAAATCAAATAAAAGGTGCATGTATATATATATATATTACAGTAGTAAGAGTTCAAAAATGTGTTGTTGGCTTCAGTTTTGATATGTATATACAATTCAGAAATATCGACAACAGAATTATACTCACAAATTCAGAAATTAAGTTGATATAGAACAAATTTAGTTTCAGGATGGGGGTACAGAAGCATGACTGCAGACTGATTAGCCTTCTCAGTTTAAGGCTACAATACATACAAAATCTCATTTTGACGAAAATTTTAGATTATGATGGTAGCATTACAGTACTAAGCATGACCTGTAAACTGATTAGCCTTCTCAGTTTAAGGCTGCAATATAAAATCTCCTTTTCATAAAAAAATTGGATTATGATGGTAGCATTACAGTACGAAGCAAGATACAGTGGTTAGCTCTGTAAATAGTTATATCTTCATCATTCACTTGTCTAATAATTATTGGAAATAATAGTATCACAAATTGATGATTCATACATGCAGACTGACGTGCACAATGTTCCATATCTTGATGTCATGAATGTTCTTATGGAATAGTTTCGCAAGCTTAAGACTATACATAATACGAAGCAAGCAAGTTATGTGTGTGTAAGTGAGGAGCTTCAAAAGACAACGCACTATCCCTTATGTGTTGACGATGATAATATTGGTGATCTTCCCGAATATCGGTTTTGAAATTTATACTATAAAATCCAAGAAACATAACAATAATCAGGACAATGTTGAAAATAGCGATAGCGCAAGTATAGCGCTCAAGCCATGAGTAGCGCAAAGCGTAAATAGCGTAACGCATAGCGTAAGCTATGAAGAGTTTTTATTTTTTAATTTAAAAAATAAGAATTAATTAACTAAAAAATTGTAAAATTCTAAATAATTTCCTAAAATTGAAAGAAATAAATTTGAAGGTTAAAAAATGCTTAAATATTCACCAAAACGAGAATGCAATGTTCAAGAAATAAAGACTTAAATTACAAAGACTAAGAACATACATAAACATGAATATAAAATGGAACGGAACTGCTAAGTGAATGAAGTAGAATAGCTTTCTTGACTCTAATTAAATACCCCTAATTCAAACTTCAAAATCCAATAAATTAAAACTATGAGATTGAAATGAAAAATCGGAAAAGAAGAAAGAAAATAAGAGAAACCCTACTAGTTGGGTTGCTAGCTGGAATATTTTTTTAAAAAAAAATTAAAGAAATCCTAAGAAATTCACTAGTAACGGATATACAATAGTTGTTGGAGACTAGAGTCTTCACCACTACTTGAAGAAATTGAAGTTCTCATATAGATTGAGTGTCTTAGTGATGTAAAACCAACCCTAAAATAGAGAATTTCTAAAAATTTTAATGGGTTAATTTTACCAACATGAAAGTGCGGATCTAAGTTGAAAATTTTTTAACAGTTAAGAGGACCGATGGGTTTTCAAGAATTGAATAAGTGTAACAGTCCCAATTAATAAATCAACCTTACAATCAATTAAATCCCTATGTGTTTTAGCAAGTAAGAAATTCAATACTGATTCGTACTCTACTCTAGCATGTGGAACACTCAATCTCAGTTATTTTGTGGACGACAGGCAAATTAGATAATATACTAGATAATGAGGCAGTAGAACACAAATATGTAAGAAATGGAAAGAGTATACCGAATGCGAAGAACCAGCGTAGACCTCTGAGTTGAACAGCGACAGCGCTTCAAGAACAGCAAGGGCAAGTGGTATCAGCGTCGTCACTGTTGGACATCAACGACGGCCGAGGGGCGGCGCGAGCGACGGCGGTGATGTCGTCGGAGGGGCGGGGTGAGTTGTTTGAGGTGGAAGTGAGAGGGGTGGTCGACGGGGGAGAGGGAAAGAGGGGTCGACGGCGATTTGGGGGTGAGGGACTTGGTCGGGGTCGAAGACGATAAGGTTGAAGGAAAAGTGGTGAGGGTGAGGGAGGCTGCAGTGGTGGTGGTTGTGTTAGGGTTTGGGGAGATGAAGGAGGGAGGAGAAGGGGGGAACAGGAGTTGGGTTTTCTTTTGGATCGGGATGGGGATAAGGAAGAGGAAGAAGGCGATGGAGAAAAAGGAAGCGGCGGCTGGTCTTAGAGGGGATGTGATTAGGGTTTTGATATTTGGGATTAGGAAAATTAATGTTAGGGATTTGTATTTGGGGAATTTTAATTTGGAGATAGATTTTAGAATTAATCACTAACTCTAAAATTTATTAGGATTTATCACAAACCCTAATTTTATATCTCAGTTGTATCACACAAAGGAGGAGGAAGAGCAAAAACTCAACACAGAATTTTTTTTAATCAATAATGGCCTACTTTCTCATTAATCTCAAGACCTATAAATAGGCTCAAAATACATCTTGATACAAATCTCAAAATATTCTCAGAATCTAAAAAAATACAAAAAAAGATTACATATGGCTATAATTGCCAGAAACAAAAATAGTACTGAAATAAACTAAACAGGAAAGATGTCCTCATCATTCTCTCCGGGTGGGAGAGAGCTCGACCCAGTCGAGTCAAAACCAGTGATCCTGTCATGGTGCTCCAAAAAATCTGGATCCAGCTACGGGAGCCCCTCACGATCACTGCAAGTGTCATCCGACTTCGGTTTGTTTTTCCACCTCACCAAATACTTGCGCATACCACCATCTCTAGTAGAGATTATCTGATCATCTAAAATATTATCCAATTCTTCTGTCGATGGGTAAGTAGTATCTGGTAGTGGAGGTAATGGGGGAATCTCACCATTAGGCTGCAGGATAGGCTCATCTATAAGAAAATTTCTAGGGTTAAATTTTGAGCCTTCATAAAGTACTAGATCCTCAATATTGAAAGTCTTACTTATGCCAAAACCTTCAGGAAGGTCAACGACATAGGTACTATCATTGATTGCATATAGAATCTTAAATGGGCCTGCAGCACGTATGTTCAAGTTCTTAACGGGTCCAACAGGAAACCGTTCCGGATGAATCCGAACCATCACTTCGTCACCAATATCAAAAAGTTATAAATTTCCTTCTAGTATCTGCTATTAACTTGTAGTTAAAATTATTCTTATTAAGTTCCTTGGAAATTTTTCTATGCAAGTCATGAATGTTATATGCAAATGTGGGTGCGGACTCTGTAACTTTGTGATGTTCTAATACATGAGTAAAATCTATGGGTTGCCAAGTGACTTGGGAAAGAATGGGTGTCTCGTGTATACTCAATGGAGGTGACTGGATAGGCTGAATACAATTGAGAGACTGGTCATCCTCTTTTTCATCAAAGTCATCACTTATATTAGGTTCATAGGTAAACTCATTGTCGGGCTCATCAGCGATGACTGCGGTACCCTCTACTATATTGATCCTACTTGGACTAGGATAGTTGCCAGCAACATGGCCATATCCCTTACATTTATAGCACTTAGTGAGAGGGTCAATCTTACTGTAATCTCTTTCGGTATTCTTACCCTCATGTTCATCTCTATGTGAATTGAAATTTGAATTAGGTTTGCTGGGGTAAGATTTGTTAGGATACTGAGGAGAGAAGTGCTCAGGTCTAGAGGGGTCAGGAGGATTCATTCTAGAGGAATGATCCATCGAATCGCTGGACTTGTAATGAGAACTAGCTTTAAGGGAATCCATATCGAGGACTAGAGCGTAGGCTGCCGCTATTGAGTCCACATTTCTATAGATTAGCTCGTTCCTAAGATCGGCTCGTAATCCAGCCCTGAACCTAGAGAGAGTTTGTTCTTCACTCTCTTTACCTAAAGCATTGCACCGAATAAGGAAGTCATCAAATTTATCAACATATTCATGTATAGATTTACTTCCTTGATAAAGTTGATTCCACGAATCTAGCAATCGGGTATGAAACGATAACGGTACATATCTCTCAGTGAGCTTCTCTTTCATGACCTCCCAAGTGGCTATGGGTGCCAGGCCTCGGTCTCTGCGGGCATGTTCAAGATTGGTCCAGTGTTGTTGAGCTTTACCCGTTAATTTCATAGTGGCAAATTTAACTTTCAGGTCTTCGCTCATGTCAAACCACACAAAGTAGTGGTCCATGGCACGGATCCAATCGAGGTAAGCTTGGGGTTCCATGTGGCCTTCAAACTGGGGAACGTCAGCCTTAACGTTCTTTTGATATTGTTCGTCAGGGTCACGTTCTTGACGTCGATCGTCATGAACATTCCCTTGAGGGATCTGACGGTGGGCATGAAGCTCAGGGACAATGATTTGATTTAACTCCACTTTCTCAAGCCTCTGATTGATATTGGCAAGAATTGCTTGGATGGCAGCTAGGGTAGCGGAGATATCAGGGTTGTCCATTTCAGGTCTGGAGAGTCTAGGGTTCCTAATTGGGTGATTGGGAAGGGATAGGAAAGGCTCTTCAGGATCTGTGATGGTGCTGCGAAGACGCATTCACCAAAAGTGGAAACTAGGGATCGTGTGTGTCCTAATTTATTTTATTTTTATTTTTCTTAATGAATCTGAAATGACCTAAAATAAAAGAAAGACAAAAAATAAAATAAAAGACTAAACAATCCTAAATGAATGCAGAAATAATGCCTACGATGCAAGAATTAGGGTTTTAAGAACATTCGCTCTGATACCAAAATGATGTAAAACTAACCCTAAAATAGAGAATTTCCAAGAATTTTAATGGGTTAATTTTACCAACATGAAAGTGCGGATCTAAGTTGGAAATTTTTTAACAGTTAACAGGTTCGATGGGTTTTCAAGAATTGAATAAGTGTAACAGTCCCAATTAATAAATCAACCTTACAATCAATTAAATCCCTATGTGTTTTAGCAAGTAAGAAATTCAATACTGATTCGTACTCTACTCTAGCATGTGGAACACTCAATCTCAGTTATTTTGTGGACGACAGGCAAACTAGATAATATACTAGATAATGAGGCAGTAGAACACAAATATGTAAGAAATGGAAAGAGTATACCGAATGCGAAGAACCAGCGTAGACCTCTGAGTTGAACAGCGACAGCGCTTTAAGAACAGCAAGGGCAAGTGGTATCGGCGTCGTCACTGTTGGACATCAACGACGGCCGAGGGGCGGCGCGAGCGACGGCGGTGATGTCGTCGGAGGGGCGGGGCGAGTTGTTTGAGGTGAAAGTGAGAGGGGTGGTCGACGGGGGAGAGGGAAAGAGGGGTCGACAGCGATTTGGGGGTGAGGGACTTGGTCGGGGTCGAAGACGATAAGGTTGAAGGAAAAGTGGTGAGGGTGAGGGAGGCTGCAGTGGTGGTGGTTGTGTTAGGGTTTGGGGAGATGAAGGAGGGAGGAGAAGGGGGGGCGGGAGTTGGGTTTTCTTTTGGATCGGGATGGGGATAAGGAAGAGGAAGAAGGCGATGGAGAAAAAGGAAGCGGCGGCTGGTCTTAGAGGGGATGTGATTAGGGTTTTGATATTTGGGATTAGGGAAATTAATGTTAGGGATTTGTATTTGGGGAATTTTAATTTGGGGATAGATTTTAGAATTAATCACTAACTCTAAAATTTATTAGGATTTATCACAAACCCTAATTTTAGATCTCAGTTGTATCACACAAAGGAGAAGGAGGAAGAGCAAAAACTCAACACAGAATTTTTTTTAATCAATAATGGCCTACTTTCTCATTAATCTCAAGGCCTATAAATAGGCTCAAAATACACTTTGATACAAATCTCAAAATATTCTCAGAATCTAAAAAAATACAAAAAAATATTACATATGGCTATAATTGCCAGAAACAAAAATAGTACTAAAATAAACTAAACAGGAAAAATGTCCTCATCACTTAGTCTTAAAAAAAACATGATGAACGAGGAAAAAACGAAGAGGTTTCATCACTTTTGTTTATAACTCAACCGTTCAGTTAAATAAATGGGTATGTTTATAGCGCATGCTATTTAAGTTAAGCTACGATGCGTAAATAACGTGAGCTACACAAAAATAGCGCATAGCTATATAGAAAATGGGTTATGCACATGAGCTTTGTAGCGAAACAGGTAGAGTTAGGTTCCATAGCGAGCTATTTCGAGCTTCGTAAGGCACTATTTTATACATTGAATCAGAATATGTATGTGAGGACTAAGAGAACCAACAAATTTAAGTAAGAGATGTTGACTTTCATTAGTGTAAATTGCTACAGAGGAAAAAAGAACAATTTCTTACATAATGTAAGGAGTAATGGTATCTTTATGAGCTTAGGTGAAAGCAAGAATCAGATGTTTTCCATTAGCAGAAGAGAAAATTTTCTGAAAGCCATGGCTGAAACATGAAAAAGAATCTTTTCCATTCATGATATTATTTTTTTGCTAACAGAAGAATAAAATATCTTCATGACCTTAAGTGAATGCTTGAATCAGATCCTATCTACATTCAGAATAGATGATCAATAAAGCCACAGTTGAAATGTTGAAATTTCCATTTAAGATAATCAACTACAAGTAGATTAAAGCTTCGAATCATGTGGTCCTGCACAGTGTTACCAGGTTCTCCCACCCCCCCTCCGAACCACGATCCGGAACTTGCGAACCATTTTATGGTGGATTCTGGATCCGATAGATTGAGGGATAAGAAATAATAGTTTATTGAGTTCTTATTGATTGAGTATAATATGTCTCCTATATATAGGAGAGAAGAAAAAACTAAACTGATACATTATTCAATATGTGACTAAACTAGTGTCTCTCATCTAACATAATATCCAACACCCCCTCTCAAACTCAAGTTGGTTCAAGTAATATGTTAAATTTAGGGGATAGAAATGAATTGTTTATTATATTATTGGATTCAAGTAACATGAGTCTGGAATATTGACGATATTCATGTGGCAAGGACGGCACATGGTGACGAAGCATGGCGTAGGGAATGCGCTCAAGTAGATGGTGCATGGGACAGGGCACTAAGGCGCATAGACGATCCGGCTCTTGGATTTTGAAAGGTATAGAAGTGGAAAGTGTGAGAGTTTTTGTCGGCTCTTGACACTGAAGAAGTTGTAGTAGTAGTTGAATCTTGGAAGGTGTAGAAGTGGGAAGTGTGGGATGAGGGAGACAGGAACTGGGATGGTGTCTGTATCTTCCCCTCTCAAACTCACGATCGATCAACCGGTGTGTTTGTTGACGAAGTATCGAAATCTCTCGGGATCGGGACGACTGTAGAAGCTTGAAGAACCTGCAAGAAAGAGTTTTTTCCGATTTTTTTTGGTAAACGGGTCGGGTTTGGATGCAGGTTGGTGTTTGGGTTGCGGGTAATAGGATTTGGATTTGGGTCGGATTGGATCTGAAATAGGGTATGTGTATTCAGTTCAGGTAGATTAGGGTTTGGAGGGGATGGCAGCAAGGGATCTTTGGAGGGGAAGAAGCAGGGAGAGCGATGAGGGAGTGGAGTTAAAGTAGTTAAGAGGTAGCCACCGGAGTGGAGAGTTCAGGGTGTAGATGAGTTGAGGGAGAAGAGGAGTCGGTTACATTTGCATATGGGTGTTGTTGGCGATGGTGGATGTTGGCGATGGTGGGTGACAAGGTTTCAGTGAGGCAGTTGTTGCCAGTGAGAGTTGCAACGGGAGCGTCGGGAGTTGAGGACAGCTGGTTGATTTTCGCTGATTTCGACGAGGATGTTGTCGTAGGAGTCGGAGTTGATGACGACTTGTTGATTTTCGCTGATTTCGACGGGGATGTCGTTGTAGGTGTTGGAGTTCGGGAGGTTGAGGAAGAGTTAGGTGTGCCGCTTCTTGCTGTTGTTGTGGATTAGGTGTGCCGGTAGTGGTTGTCGCAGGAGGTGTGCGGAGGTGATGCTGCTATTGTTGTTGATGATGGCGGCTAGGGTTTCGGGAGAGGTAGGTGATGTCAGCTAGGGTTTTGGATCTTGCTGTTGTGGACTCTGGTATGGAGAGGGATTAGGGTTTGTTGTGGATTAGGGATTGATTAGGAAAATTTTGAGATTTGATCGAAAGAGAGATATTGTCGACGAGAGATGGAGTGATTCCGATGAAGGCGAGACCACTCCACCTCGATGACGAGGAGAAAAAAAAATACATGCCTTATAAGAGAACTAGATTTGCCCGTGGGCACGTGCCTACGACACGTCTTCGCAACGATACAAAACAAGAAAAGTCATGTAAACAGTAAAACAATAATTATGTAGCTCAAGTTTGAATAGTATGACAATAATTAGTTATAAATAAAAGTCTATATTGAAAAATAATTATAAATGGGGGTATAAAATCTAACTTCTTAGAACTTTAAGTGTGGAAAATAATGAAATATAATTGTTGAAGAGATATTTGCTATTAAAAATTCTGAAATTTTACAAAACCGAAATCTTAAAATCAAAATTTCTAAGTAAATAAAGAAAGAATGGGAGGGAGGGAGAGAAAGAGAAAGAGAGAAATATGAAAAAGTAAAGAGAGGAGAGAGATAGTAATAAAGTAATGAGTTTTTTAGGGGGGGAAATTTGGTTTTGGGGTTTAAAATTTTAGAGGGAAAATGTGTTTTGTGAGGTTTGATATGGGCCTTTGATTTTGGGGGGATTGATTGTGAGCCACTTGATAGCTTTCTTTGTAATTTATTATATAGATAGGCTCTGATACCATAGATTTAGGGATAGAAAGGAATAGTTTATTATATTATTAGATTCTTATTGATTGAGTACAATATGTCTTTAATATATAGGAGAGAAGGAAAAACTAAACTGATACATTATTCAATATGGTACTAAACTAATATCTCTCATCGATCCGATCTCTAAAACTAGCTATCCGCACTTGGGTTTTCTCCATATCTTCAAAATGAACGCCTTTATTCATTAAACCATGAACTTCTCTTCAAACTCTTCACTATTAGACATGGAGTTTAGTTAGATTATTACACTTATATTTAGCAACGCAGGTAATTAATACTTTTATATATTAACTTTATCTCGGTCTCTATTTCTACATGCGCACACAGACACACATTTATGTATGTATGTATATATATATATATATATATATATATATATATATATATATATATATATATATATATATATATATGGGCTCCTTCGGTTGGACACTACTTTCGTGAGCACTTACGAAGTAGTGCTTCCATGAAAAATCCAAACATTTCATTTTGTTCTACAAGCCTCTTATAGCCTAACAACAAGAAATCGTGAAATTTGAAATTCATTTGCCCATGATTTACATCATCACAAATTTGTATGGCTGATAATTCTAATAGCATGATGGATGAGCAAAAGAACTTCAAATTACTTGATTTCTTATTGTTAGGATATCTTAGGCATGTAGAACAAGATGAGTGGTTCGGATTTTTCATGGGGACTTTACTCCGTGAGTGCTCATGGAAAGTAATGTGCAACTGAAAAATTTCCACATATATATATATATATATATATATATATATATATATATATATATATATATACCCATATCATCCTACCCCATCCGTACTACGAACCGTGATCCCATGCCCATACCACGATCCGAAACATATTGTAAACCTGGTAACACTAGACCTGCTCCTGTGACTCCAAGTACTTAAAATAGTGAAATTCAGAAAGACACATGTTGGAGAATCTACCTCAACTTGTAGTGCTAATAGCGGAAACACACCACAAGCAATAGAAACTCCCAAGACTTAGATGAACCAAGAACAAGACACCACAATATATGCAAGATCTCACACAGTGTAGTTGAAGGCTCGCCTCAGGCTCAAGGCCCAGGCTAAATAACAGTTTGAGCCTCAAGCCTCAGTTAAGGCTCCTCTTTGTTCGAAGCTTCACTCAGGCTTGCGCCTGTACGTGCCTTAGCAAAGGCTCGAGGCTTGCGCCTCAAGCAAAAGGCGTGCCTGAACATAACAGACCCGACCCGACCCGACCCGTCTTCACAACCCGACCCATCTTCAACTCTTCTCATATCCCGTAACTCCCTCAATTCTCTCTCATCCCCAATTCTAAACTCTAACCCCAATCTCGACCTCCCTAACTCCTCAATCTGCACTCATCCTCATCAATCTCCTCCTCTCAACCACATCGGCGGCGACACGACAACATACAACAATCAACGGCTACAGCGGAAGAAGATCGGCTGCGCCGACGGCCTTTTTACTCCTTAGTCTCTAGACTCTCCACTACTATTGTGGTTTCTTTCTTTTCTGATTTTACACTTTTATGGTTTTTTCTTGGGTTTTCGCCTATCTTTGCTTATGATGTTATTGCAAATTACTTCGAAACGAAATTGTGAAGCTAGTTCATTCCATAACTTACTATAATCATGAAACCATGCCTTATTCAAAAAACTGCACCATATTTCAGTGTAGAGCATGACCAAATTTTATGATTGGCTAACTTTATGTTATTATAGTAATATTTCAAAATACCTTACCATTTACTAAGACTGTAATACTATAATATTGTATGCTCATTACTGTAAAATTTAATTTGATACTACTGTAATTTTACTGTATGCTCGTTACTGCAATATTTAATTTGATACTATTGTAATTTTACTGTATGCTCATTACCGTAATACTGTAATATTGTATGTTGTATGGTAAGTATCTTCATTATTGTAATACCGTAATACTGTATGCTCATTACTATATAAAACTATGAATTCAAGGTTAATATGATATTATTGTAGTTTTACAGAGGGACACATTGTATCATTTCGTCTTTGGGGCAAGAAACACATTGTAGTTATACATAACAGAGGAACACATTATAGTTTTACAAAAATGATAACTTATACAGTCATCTTGGTCATTGTATGATATATTTTGTTGCTATGATGTTATCTTGTTTATATAATCTTATTTATAAATTTAAATAACCCCAAAAGTAATAATGAGCCTCGGTTAAGTGAGGCTTACGCCTCAAATTGCGCCTTGCGCCTCAGGCTTTATATAGAGTAGTAAAATTGCGTTGCGCCTTACGCCTTCAACTACACTGATTCTCACAGGAACACAATCAATATGCAGAGATAACCAATACTTCTTATTCCCCAAGAAATACAAAGATTACCAAAGAGATTACAACTCTCAATCTCTCTCCCTCACCTTTGAAACACTCGGCACAATCCCCTCTTGAAGTTGAACAATGATAACGGCTCACCTCTTGATTACACAAATTGATTCTAACCCTAGAGTCTACGGCCATATATATAGCCCCCAAGTAAATCCTAAAAGATAAACACAATTCCAGCAATTGGGCCTTAAACTCGTAAGCCCAAAAACAATCAGCGTCGAAGTCGGTCGACCGCACCCCCAAGGTCGGTCGCCCGCAACGTGTAGAGCCAAACCCGAGACACGACCGGTCGACTGCACAGTCCTCCGTCCCCTCCTCTGTTGGGACATGTACACTCGAAGAACTCTCAGCAAACTGGGTCGGTCGACCGCACCCCAGGTTGAGGTGCGGTCGACCGTAACTCTCCAGACTACACTTCTTCTACTTGTTGTCTTCTCTTGTTATCTTTGTCTCCTCTTTTTCTCCAACTTCAAGCACTCCGTGCCTACGTGTATTTGAGGCCAAAACCCTAACAACATATACTAAAAGATGTCATAGACTTCCCCTGTAATACCCTCAGAGGGGTATGCCACTACACTAAGTTTTCCATCATGGAAATCAAATGCAAATCATACATCATTTATATGATAATTCTATTTAATACATAGTAATTGTCAGTAATATGTGACTCAGGGGTCACGGAACTGAATTTCAACGACATGTCTACCGTAGGAAGGATACGTGAAGTGTGGTTTAGTACATGGGTTTTCTGCAACAGCATCATATCACAGGGTTGATTTTCTACAGATAACCGTTTAAAAGAACCAGATTATAACAGATAATTCTTATGTTTGAATTTTGAAATGTTATAAGATTCATCACATATCTAGAAGCCCAGTAAAACTATTATATCTACAAACTACAACTGCCAAATAGACTAAGCAGAAGCCTTACCCATGAAACGAGATTTTGCTCTCCACGCTCCCTGGTGCTGTCAATCGCCTTCCTCCCCGTTATCAACTCCAAGAAAACAACTCCGAAACTATAGACATCAGACTTAACCGTCAATTGCCCGGTCATTGCATACTCTGGAGCGCAATACCCGTAAGTACCCATCACCCTTGTTGAGACATGAGACTTATCACCGGTGGGGCCCAGCTTGGCAAGGCCAAAATCAGAGAGCTTAGGGTGAAATCCCTCGTCCAATAATATGTTAGAGGATTTGAAGTCTCGGTAAATAACTGGCGGGTTGGCTTCATCGTGGAGGTACTCTAGCCCTTTAGCTGCACCAGCGGCAATTTTCATCCTTGTGTTCCAATCCAAGGCTTCCTTATCAGGAGGGAGATCTGTACCCAGACACAGCTTTAAACACTTTATTCAAATATTCTAACAAAATTTTAAAAGAAATCAACCAACAAGACAGTTAGGAATTGACTATTTTTTAGTTTCGCATTTATTTCCCTCCGAATTTATACACTAGACGAGTTGGGGCAATCTAGAAATATAATAGGATTTGCAATATGGAGATGCAATA
The DNA here is from genome assembly GCA_017893485.1 of Hemerocallis citrina. Classification (NCBI taxonomy): domain Eukaryota; kingdom Viridiplantae; phylum Streptophyta; class Magnoliopsida; order Asparagales; family Asphodelaceae; genus Hemerocallis; species Hemerocallis citrina. Next base: position 308,055,655 of record CM030361.1, read on the forward strand.
AGTACTGGCATGTTATGACTTTCCATACAGGAATATCCAGAATATAAGTGCGTTTGGTACATCGAACAATTGTTGGGCGCTTGGGACTCAAAGAAAGCAGCATATCTACTTTTTCCCTCCTGACTTAGCCTGCTTAAAAAATCAACATGCTGGACGCCCGGTCTAACTTATGAATTTATTTAAATGTAAAATATTTTCATTAATGATTGTTATAGATACAGGAATATCCAGAATATAAGTGTGTTTGGTACATCGAACAATTGTTGGGCGCTTGGGACTTGTAGAAAGCAGCATATCTACTTTTTCCCTCCTGACTTAGCCTGCTTAAAAAATCAACATGCTGGACGCCCGGTCTAACTTATGAATTTATTTAAATGTAAAATATTTTCATTAATGATTGTTATAGATATGAAATTTCTGGGAATATTTAGTTTGAGTTCTAGCAAAATTTGAAATTGCACAAAGGCCCTGAGCATACTTAACTGTATCTGAGCATTACCACAAGTGTTCTTAAAAATATGGGTATTCTAGAGGGAACGCATCCAAGAGTACCCAGAGTACCTGCACCCGGTACAGGTCAGTAGCGGAGCCAGACGAATCAAAATGAGGGTCCCAAATTTTTTTTCCCCCGGCATCGACATAATTGAGCCTTTAATAAGAGGTGGATTAGACTTGGGGGTCCCAAATTTTTTTTAACTGGGGGGGTCAAATAAAAATTTTGGTCTATATTAGGGGGTTTTACAAAATTTTTGGGGTCCCAAATGTCCCCCCTCCTCTCTTCCTCCCTCCGCCACTGGTACAGGTGCTCTGACATACACAGTGAACCCACGCGTCCTAATCTACAGTTAAATGAACGAAACTTTCTACAGCTAACAAATACAATAATAATAATAATAATAATAATAATAACAATAATGAAACCGCATATTCCAAAATCAAAAAATATTCACATAAATAAGAAAGAGTAGTACCGTGTAAATGATCTTCCAAAGACCCCATTGGCATAAACTCATATACGAGAAGGCGTTGATCTCCATCAGCACAATAACCAATGAGGCTAACTAGATTGGGGTGATGTAATAGGCTAAGCATAAGAACTTCCACTAGAAATTCTCTATTTCCTTGTAGACCATTTCTATCGAGTTGCTTCACTGCTACAACCTTCCATAGCCAAGAGATTTCAATTGTCATTTGCCTATGATTCTTAAATTTTGAAGAAAGCACAGGTTTAAGTCTTCTACACACATGTCATCTTTATAAAATACCTGGCCTGTGCTCTCAAGATGCCCTTTATAGACTCGGCCAAATCCCCCTTCACCTAAGTAGGATTCGGGCCTAAAACTCTTTGTTGCCACTGCTAGCTCCCTAAATGTGAAGGTTTGGGCAGATATATGAACACCTGAGTTATTATTTGGAATAATAGCTTCCCTTCTGCCACTGCTATTTCCTCTAGACCTAGCCTTATCGCGTCCTGAAACCAAAATTATGAATTATCTATTAAGAGAAAAATAACAATTCTTCAAACAATACATGTCAATTATTATGATTATTTGATATAGATTGTTGGCCAACAACCCAATTATGATAGGTAGCTTTTGGATGATGGTGAAGTTTCAGTAGATAACATCTCAAAACCTTCTCAATCATACTCATAACTAGTAAAATAAAAGAACAGGAGATAAGGACAGAAATAAGGCAAGCTACCTATCATAATTATCAAAATGTACCGTCTGAAACCCTAGAAAAGAAAAAGGGAAAAAAATGAACTTGTATGTGATGATACCAAACACCGCTATATTTTAGAAAGGTAGCAAGTCCAAATGAAACCAGTGGAGTGAGAACACTAGGGAACATCTCAAAAACCAACTAGACTAAACTCACAATTGTACAACACGATGCAAACATAAAGAATAAATGCAGAATTAAAAAATTCTCAGTACTTAGGTTCAAAGTCAAACTAAGCAGTCAGCTAGATCGACATAGCATTTTATAACTCTTATGGTAAACTTCAAAATAGTATTGTGGCTTAATTGCCACTACCTATAATAGAAGAAGATTAACAGAATAGAGTGAAACATCAAATAGTATTTGGCATACACAAACTGATTTAAATTCACAAAGTAAAGAGCCTAAGGTCAGACTTTTATCCAATACATTCTCACAAATTTTGAAGTCCATAACCCATAACAAGATTATATAAACTTGACCAAATGGGAAGCCTCGTCACTGTAATTTCCTATCAAACCAACTACTTTTGAAGCATCTAAAACCAAAAATAATAAATTGTGATGGCATGTTTGTAATAAACATCGGCATTACAAAACTACAAGATTGGATGATAGAATTATAATAACAATACTGACTTAAAGCATAATTGGTACAGTTCAAGATATAATTGTAGGACTCCTTATCAATGGTAGAAAATTAGAACACCATCAACACGATAGACAGAGGGGACAAAACGTGATACCAAGACCCCCCAATTAACTGTGTTTGTAGAAACTAAGACTAATAAATAAGCAGCATGTTAATGGTTTTGAAGCATCATTCGTCAATCAAGTTGAGATATTGCATCTAAAAAGCAACTAAACAATAATTCCATACCTCAATTCAGTCTTATTCTTAAAAAGACATGTCTTATTCTTAAAAAGACATGTTTGTCACACATAGTTCAGATCAGTTAAGGTAAACATAACAGAACACAATTCAATTGAAATCAAGTAAACTAATCATAGTTTATGATCCAAAATGAGATTTGGTAATCAGTTTGAACATCAATGTATGCACACACAACTTTTTCTGGTTTTTAAGTTGAAAGTGCAGGAAGTGGGAGGGAACTCAAATGTATAACACATTAGAGTTTCCCCCACTTCCTACTTCAGAACCCATGTGCCAAACATGGCTTAAGAGAAAGTTGAAGTTTCAGATGCAGTAATTCAATCAGACTGAAATATATAAGAAGAAGAAACCAGATCAAGTAACTGAACCTCAATCGAGTAGAAAAGCAACATTAGCATAATTCACAACTCATATAAACTATTATTCCACAATAAAAAAGTGAGCTACCTGTGTGCACAATAAACATCTCAATAATCATAAAAAAATGCACCAGAACATAACTCAACCAAGACTAAAAAAACTAATCGGCCAATCCATAATCCTAAACCAGATACTATAATCAACTCAACCAACAGAAGAAGCAACCTCAACGTGATAATCACACTTTGAAAACCTAACTTTTCCTTGTAGTTGTTAGAAGCAAAGTTTATGAAATTTGGGAACATCAGCAAATGATACATAGCCCCACAATACCCACTGCTCGAATTGACCTCTTCCATCCCAAAATATATAACAAAAAATCCGAACAATGATTGGATCATAACAAGAGCTATCTAAGAGTGTCTTTTGCCTATATTAAACCTAAGAGTGAAACAATGAAATTCAATAAAACCCAAGTTTCATGGAAACGTTTTTTCTGTCTGGCTCCATACTCTATGAATCTGTTTCAAAAACTGCAGGCCCCATATATCCAAATAGGACAGTTTCACCAAACCAGTTTCAATTTTTGTAGTAAAACCCAATCAAAACTCTTTTTGTTATCTTTTCTAGGTTGCAAGTTGCAAAATAAACTTCATGTAGCTCCAAATTAAATATTTTTATTTAAACTTTATAGAGTACCAAATAAAATTTGCAACTCCAAAACAAGGGTTTAAGACGTTCCATAAAACATTATAAACATCGGTTTCATGGTTGCAAGAAGTTCCTATATGTCCCATGTAGCCAAAATGTGCAACAAATAAAACCTTGAAGCTTTAAAGGCATTATTTACTTGGAGACCGGGTGGAGATTTTCACTGACCACAAAAGTCTCAAGTACGTATTCACCCAGAAGGAGCTGAATATGAAGTAGAGGCGATGGTTGAAATTGATGGCAGACTATGATATTAATTTGCAGTATCATCATGGCAAAATTAATTTGATGTCTGATGCTTTGAGCATAAGATTGATTGCTATGGTCCTAACTGAGCAGAAGGAGCTTTTCGAAGTGATGAGAAGGTTAGATCTGGAAGTGATTTTGTCTGGTGCCGAGCATAGTTGTATGATGCTTTAGCTACAGTCATCATTGGTGGAATAGATTAAAGAGGCACGGTCAGATAATAAGCAGTTACAGAAGTTTCGAGCTGAAGTCGAAACAGGTTCAAGAACTGATTTGGTTATTCATGAGGATGGATCTCTCCGCTTTGGGACCCGCCTATGAGTTCCGAAGGGGGAAGTTAGGCAGAAGCTCATCGCTCACCATATTCTATTCATCCCGGCAGTACGGAAATGTATCGGGATCTGAGGTTGCATTTCTGGTGGCATGATATGAAGAGAGTTGTGGCGAGATTTGTTTTGCAGTGTTTGATCTGCCAGCAGGTGAAAGCAGAACATCAGCAAACTGCTGGACTTCTTCAACCTCTTCCTATTCCGGAGTGGAAATGAGAGCATCACGATGGACTTTGTGATTGCTTTGTCGAGAAGTCTCAAGGGTCACAATGCCATCTGGGTAATTGTGGATCGGTTGACGAAGAGTGCTCATTTTATTCCCTTTCGAGTGGGTCAGTCTATAGAGAGCCTTGCAGAGAAGTATATACAGGAGATTGTCAGAATGCATGGGGTTCCTGTCAGTATTGTATCAGACAGAAACAATAGGTTCATATCTCAGTTCTGAGAAAGTCTTCAAGGAAGTCTTGGGAGCAAGCTGAACTACAGTACTGCATTTCATCCACAGACGGATGGGCATTCGGAGAGGACTATTCAGACGTTGGAAGATATGTTGAGGTCCCGTGTTCTTCAGTTTGGAGGATCTTGGGAAGATCATCTACACTTGGTGGAGTTTTCGTACAACAATAATTATTAAGCAAGTCAGTACCCATGGCCATAAAGTCCATAACTCTAATTGAGATTACTGCTCTTAAAATTACTCATTACCAACAATCCAAATTACAAATAACTAACCAACTAATCAAAGACCTAGGATTGAGGTGGTGGATCGTCTCTCACAGGAATGCATTATTCAACTGCAAAATCTTAATAATTTCATCCGTACTGAAAGACGTTGCACTAGTGAAATTGACGATGTGAGGAATTGGACTTTAGATTCTTCACAAATCTTCAATGTCTCATCTTTGTACAGATGGCTAAACGATGGAAGACTAAGAAGTATGAAGGCTAATCTTATTTGGAACTCTAACATACCGCTGAAAGTTAAAGTTCCTTTGGTTGGTGGAGAAAGATGCGATACTAACCAAGATCAACCTGCAGAAACGTGGAATGCTAATTGACGTTAAATGCCCTAGATGCAACAACGAAGACGAAGACACAAATCATCTTTTACTTTCCTATCCTAAAGCACAATCTGTGTGGGAGGTAGTTTGTTTAGGGTTTGGGAGTCTTGACTATCCTAGATCGTGCACCGATGTTTGGGGTCATTGGAGAGATCACACCGTCCAAACAGATGATAGACTAGCTTGGGATATTGCAGCTGGGGCTACAATATGGGGATTATGGCTAGACCGTAACGACTTATGCTTCTGTAATTTCAATGTTAGATTTTCTGTCATGATGCATAAGATTTTCTTCTCCATTCATGTTTGGGCAGGTCAAGTAGGGGCAAAGAAGAGACTTCGTATAGTGGAGGAGGAGTAGCGGTCAGTTGGCGATATGCGCTCTTTCAATATTGTATCTTCTTTTATGCACTAGTGACTATAGCTTGTAATGTCGATCTTTTGATGTTTGAATTATGATTAGTTAGTTTGTAATATGTTCTACTTTGTTTCGTTAATTTTTTATTAATGAAGCGATGACTACGTCATCTTTATTATTAAAAAAAATAGTTAACCAACTAGTCCAAACATTGTAACAAAACTAACCCAGTCGAATTAAATCAAAAAAACTAATCAAGTGGGTACCCAAAAAAAAAAAATTACAACAAAATAAGTTTCGAAATGACTAACCAGAAGGCAATATACTTTTTGAAACTTGGGTTTCATGATTGCAAGAAGATTCAAAATTGGGGTTATGTAGCCAAAATGCATCACACATAAAAATTGGCTATACCCATTACTCCATTAAGATTAATACTCTCATAACTACTCATTACCCACAATCCAAACTATAATCAACTAACCAACTAATCAAATTAAACAAACTAATAAAATGGGCATCCAAAAAAAAAAAAAAAAAAGTGTGATAATGGGTTTTGAAAATTACTAACCAGAAGGCAATCTATCAATCTTAGGTGGGACTATGGCCAGAGCTTGCTCTTCCCTCCCATCGTCCTTCCCATTGCTTATAGGGTTCAGCTGCTCTCCTCCTTCATTAAAATCGAAGCAAGGAAAGCAGCCCATACTACCAACACCTCTCAAAACGGATCCAAACCCCAGCGAATAGGATCCGAATCGACCTCAATTTCATCCAAGATTGAATCTTTTCGGGTATCTCAGGGGTTTGAAAGATCCAAATGGAAGAAAGGAGGGGTTTTTTTTTTTTTTTTTTTGGCTTTTAATTGAATTTATATTTGTGAATGAAGGAAGGAATGGATTAATGAATGGAAAACGGTAACGTTTTTTTTTGGGTGTGATGATGTGAAAGCGAGAGCCGACCAATATTCAGGATTTAGACACATGTACTTTCAGCCAAAAAAGTAGTGTTTTTTTATTCTTGTGTTTGCCAAATTGGTTATGATAAGCTTTATTTTATCTTTTTTATTCTTTATGTGATTGTAAACTTATTCTTGTAACATTACCAAGTTAAGATATGTACAAGTAATTCTTAAGTAGAGACACATATTTAAATATGTGGATTATATATTTACTAGGTTTGTCCGTTGACACGTGCCTAGAACACGTTTTCGAAATGGTGCACCTTATTTGATCATATAAAATAGTTTTGGAGGTTCAGCAAATTAATTGAAGTACCAAACATATTATATGAGAAACTGTTGGGGGTCCAGCTAAAAACATATTATATTATTTTATTTTATTTTATTTTTTGATTTTTTTGAATTATTTTAAAGTTTTTAAATTTTAAATTTTTTTGGTTTTTAATATTTTTAAAATTTTTTAAAATTTTATTTTCTTAATTTTTTGAATAGAAGAGGGAGGGAGGGAGGGAGAGAGAGAGAGAGAGAGAAATAATTAAATAAATATAGGAGTTGTTTTGGGTGGGGATTTGAATTTGAGTTTTGGGGGAAAACTTTGGGGAGGGGGGGAGGGGGGGGGGGAGAATATGTTTTGTGAAGTTAGATCTGGACCTTTGATTTTGGGGGAGATTGAAGGAGAGCCACTTGATAGCTTTCTTTGTGTTTTATTATATAGATATTTATGCATATATCTTAACCTGAAAAAAGATATTTGAGTACAAACCATAGATAGACGGTGATAAACAAATTTGATGAGACTGAAGCTTAGACACCTAAATTTAACATGTATCTTAAATTTACCTATATTTATATATTTAGGAATCGATCTAAACTCTCAAAATTGATTTTGATGTATCAAAGTTAAGATAACTACATGTATAAAAGTTACATCTACGTACATATCTAACTTGTGAATCGAAACAAGGCATAAGCTATAATTTTTAGATTTATTTTGCACATGTAGTGTATGTGAAATTAATAATGACCAGTAATTTACACGTGTGGTGCACGTCTTAATAAGTATATATTTTTTTTAATAAAAATTTCGACGTAGTCTGACCTCGAACCTGAGACCTCTTTTATATTAGCTATGCACGAACAATACACATCTTAATAAATATTTTTTTTGAAAAAAAAAATAAAAACTCTAACGTAATGAGGACTCGAACTTGAAAACTCGTTCATATTATTTATGTACGTGCGTCTGATGCGACTTTGGTCTTGTTCTTGGCCATGAACATATAAGGAGAAAGAGAAACTGAGTTGAGAGAATTTGCTAATGGAGGATTAGAGAGAGATTTGTTCAAGAAGAGAGAAAGAAATGAACAAGAAATCACACACAGATCAGTATCGATCTGGTTGGGTTTTTATAAGCTGTGATTACGTGCAAAGCACATAATCTGACATACCGTTGAGTTAGTTACAAAAAGGGACCCACCCAGATCTAATGGACACGACTTATTCTATACAGATCTAATGGCTCACCATCGCCTATACCCCTTCAATTACACTTTTGCATTTAAACCCTTCCACTTACAATTATTACACTTTCGATTGATACACTCAAATATCAGATACTCCTCCCAACTCATACACTCCAGCTCTTCACTTATTACTCTTTCTTCTGCGCATCTCTAGCTCTTCATTCCCTGTCAATGTTGTCATTGCTTGTTGGACTGCATCATCATCACACGTGTTGATAGATTTACAAATAACACTAAGAACTTCTCCCATTATAATATTAGAGATTAAAAATGAGATTGACCAATCGTTTTTTTTTTGTATGTATATTGTATGTTTATCATATAAATTTTTTATTCTATTTTTGAATTTAATAATTCTACTTTATTAGCCATACTTAGCCTAATATTTTATATGTTAGCAGGTGTTGGTAATACCAACTTGCTTCTTCGTTTATATAATCTAATACCTTGTATGCAATCTTTTTTTTGTATTTCCCTAGATAGTTTTTTTGTTATTTTACTTGTTATTAACAAATATTCTGATATTTTCAATCAGTTATATACTTTCTTTTTGTTAATCTTCTATCAATGTATCTAATTTTAAATTTTGAAATATTTTTTTAATCTTAATTTCTTTATTTTCTGTGAAATATCTAGTTTTTAAATAAGCCAATGAGATATGTAAATTTTTAGTTTTAATGTTGTGTAAATATCTCCAAAGGTAAGGTCTTTTTTAAAATTTTACTTCCAATTGTCCTATTTTTATAAATAGTTTGGGGGTGTCCTATATTTGCAAATATTTTCTAAAAATATCCTATATATATGAAATTGACTCAACTTATTCTTATCACATTACAAAGTTAAGACGCATACAAGTAATTCTTAAGTAGAGATACATATTTAAAATATGCGGATTATATATTTATATTTGTGCATATATCTTAACCTGAAAAAAAATATTTGAGTACAAGACATAGATAGACGGTGATAAACAAATTTGATGAGGCTAAAGCTTAGATACCTACATGTATCTTAAATTTACCTATAGGTATATATTTAGGAATCGATCTAAACTCTCAAAAATGATCTCGATGTATCAAAGTTAAGATAACTACATGTATACAAGTTACATCTACATACATATCTAACTTGTGTATCGAAACAAGGCATAAGCTATAATTTTTAGATTTATTTTGCACATGCAATGTATGTGAAATTAATAATGACTAGTAATTTACACGTGCGACGCACGTCTTAATAAATATATATTTTTAAAAATAAAAATTTCGACATACTCTGACCTCGAACCTGAGACCCCTTTTATATTAGCTATGCACGAATAATACACATCTTAATAAATAATTTTTAAAAATAAAAAATAAAAACTCTAACGTAATGAGGACTCGAACTTGAAAACTCGTTCATTTTATTTATGCACGTGCGTCACACGTGTTGATAGATTTACAAATGACACTAAGGGCTTCTCCCATTATAATATTAGAGATTAAAGATGAGATTGACCATTCGGTTTTTTTTTTTTTTGTATGTATATTGTATGTTTATCATATAAATTTCTAGTTCTATTTTTTAATTTAATATTTCTACTTTATTAGCCATACTTATCCTAATATTTTATATGTTAGCAGGTGTTGGTAATACCAACTTGTTTATTCGTTTCCATAATCTAATACCTTGTATGCTATCTTTTTTTTTGTATTTCCTTCGGTAGTTTTTTGGTTATTTTACTTGTTATTAACAAATATTCTGGTATTTTCCTATCAGTTATATACTTTCTTTCTATTAATCTTCTATCAATGCATCTAATTTTAAATTTTGAGAGATTTTTTAATCATAATTTCTTTATTTTCTGTGAAATATCCAGTTTTTAAATAGGGTAGTGAGATATGTAAATTTTTAGTTATAATGTTGTGTAAATATCTCCAAAGGTGGGGTCTTTTTTAAAAATTTACTTCCAATTGTCCTATTTTTATAAATAGTTTGGGGGTGTCCTATATTTGCAAATATTTTCTAAAAATATCCTATATATGAAATTGACTCAACTTATTCTTATCATATTACAAAGTTAAGACACATACAAGTAATTTTTAAGTAGAGATACATATTTAAAATATGTGGATTGTATATTTATATTTATGCATATATCTTTACATGAAAAAAGATATTTGAGTACAAAACACAGATAGACGGTGAGAAACAAATTTGATGAGACTAGAGTGTAGATACCTACATGTATCTTAAATTTACCCATTGGTATATATTTAGGAATCGATCTAAACTCTCAAAAATGATCCCGGTGTATCAAAGTTAAGATAACTACATATATATACAAGTTACCTCTACGTACATATCTAACCTGTGTATTGAAGCAACATAAGCTATAATTTTTAGATTTATTTTGCCCATACAGTGTATGTCAAATTAATAATTATGAGATCGACAATTTTTATTTTTATTTTTTTATTTTTATTTTTTTGTATGTATGTGTGTATGTATATTGTATGTACTTAGCAGCGCATAACAATGTAGGCTACAGATATTTGTGAAAGTTTTCGTTTAACCATTTTCTGTTCCTTATTTACGATATTTGTTGTTTATGATGTATACGCAAACATTAGTAAGATTAAAATTGTTTTTAGGATACAAAGTTGCTAAATTCACAAACTTATAAACTAGTATCCAAATGCTATATATGGATCATATAAAAATTGCTGTCTTCGTATAAATACTCTATGTAATTCTTATCATCAATTTCATTCGAAAATTTTATGCTTTCAAATGAGTTTATCTTTTCTTCAACAAAAAGTGAGAGAGATAATATTATCTTAGAGCATCTGTAGTCGTTTGCCAAATATCGATAAAATGGATATTTGGCAAACGAACGTGCTCCACTCGTTTGCCAAATATCCATTTTATAGATATTTATGCATATATCTTAACCTTAAAAAAGATATTTGAGTACAAACCATAGATAGACGGTGAGAAATAAATTTGATGAGACTGAAGCTTTGACACCTACATGTATCTTAAATTTACCCATATGTATATATTTAGGAATCGATCTAAACTCTCAAAAATGATCTTGATGTATCAAAGTTAAGATAACTACATGTATAAAAGTTACATCTACATACATATCTAGCTTGTGAATTGAAACAAGGCATAAGCTATAATTTTTAGATTTATTTTGCACATGTAGTGTATGTGAAATTAATAATGACCAGTAATTTACACGTGTGATGCACGTCTTAATAAGTATATTTTTTTTAATAAAAATTTCGACGTAGTCTGACCTCGAACCTGAGACCTCTTTTATATTAGTTATGCACGAACAATACACATTTTAATAAATATTTTTTTTGAAAAAAAAATAAAAACTCTAACGTAATGAGGACTCGAACTTGAAAACTCGTTCATATTATTTATGTATGTGCGTCTGATGCGACTTTGGTCTTGTTCTTGGCCATGAACATATAAGGAGAAAGAGAAACTGAGTTGAGAGAATTTGCTAATGGAGGATTAGAGAGAGATTTGTTCAAGAAGAGAGAAAGAAATGAACAAGAAATCACACACAGATCAGTATCGATCTGGTTGGGTTTTTATAAGCTGTGATTACGTGCAAAGCACATAATCTGACATACCGTTGAGTTAGTTACAAAGAGGGACCCACCCAGATCTAATGGCTCACCATCGCCTATACCCCTTCAATTACACTTTTGCATTTAAACCCTTCCACTTACAATTATTACACTTTCGACTGATACACTCAAATATCAGATACTCCTCCTAACTCATACACTCCGGCTCTTCACTTATTACTCTTTCTTCTGCGCATCTCTAGCTCTTCATTCCCTGCCAATGCTGTCATTGCTTGTTAGGCTGCATCAGCGTCACACGTGTTGATAGATTTACTAATGACACTAAGGACTTCTCCCATTATAATATTAGAGATTAAAGATGAGATTGACCAATCATTTTTTTTTGTATGTATATTGTATGTTTATCATATAAATTTCTTGTTCTATTTTTGAATTTAATATTTCTACTTTATTAGCCATACTTAGCCTAATATTTTATATGTTAGCAGGTGTTGGTAATACCAACTTGCTTCTTCGTTTATATAATCTAATACCTTGTATGCAATCTTTTTTTTTGTATTTCCTTAGATAGTTTTTTGGTTATTTTACTTGTTATTAACAAATATTCTGATATTTTCTATCAGTTATATACTTTCTTTTTGTTAATCTTCTATCAATGTATCTAATTTTAAATTTTGAAATATTTTTTAATCTTAATTTCTTTATTTTCTGTGAAATATCCAGTTTTTAAATAAGCTAATGAGATATGTAATTTTTTAGTTTTAATTTTGTGTAAATATCTCCAAAGGTAGGGTCTTTTTTAAAATTTTACTTCCAATTGTCCTATTTTTATAAATAGTTTGGGAGTGTCCTATATTTGCAAATATTTTCTAAAAATATCCTATATATGAAATTGACTCAACTTATTCTTATCATATTACAAAGTTAAGACACATACAAGTAGTTTTTAAGTAGAGATACATATTTAAAATATGTGGATTATATATTTATATTTATGCATATATCTTTACATGAAAAAAGATATTTGAGTACAAAACACATATAGACGGTGAGAAACAAATTTGATGAGACTAGAGTGTAGATACCTACATGTATCTTAAATTTACCCATTGGTATATATTTAGGAATCGATCTAAACTCTCAAAAATGATCCCGGTGTATCAAAGTTAAATGATTTCGTTTTTCGCAATACTTCATACAGATTTCATCACTCTATGCTTAAAATTTTCCTTTTCATCCATGATTGGACAGGTGCTCAGGAGGAAAGAAAGAAACCAAGGATCGCTGAAAGGGAAAAGTCTGACTTGGGTTCCCAGCGCAACCTCATACTACTGCAAGAATGATGGGGTCCGCTGATGGTTATATGGAGTGGTTTTTGTCGCCAACAGTGAAGGGGCTTTTGGACTGTCGGCAGGGGCAGGATGTTTAGATTATGAATGTTGTTGCTTTATTTTTATTTCAGTCATGTAATATTCAGGTGTTGTACTACTTTGTTTTCTTAATCGTTCGTTAATGAAACGATGGATTAGTCCATCTTTTATCAAAAAAAAAAAGTTAAGATAACTACATATATACAAGTTACCTCTACGTACATATCTAACCTGTGTATTGAAACAACATAAGCTATAATTTTTAGATTTATTTTGTACATGCAGTGTATGTCAAATTAATAATTATGAGATCGACAAATTTTTTTTTTTTTTTTTTTTTTGTATGTATGTGTGTATGTATATTGTATGTACTTAGCAGCGCATAACAATGTAGGCTACAGATATTTGTGAAAATTTTCATGTTTAACCATTTTCTGTTCTTTATTTACGATATTTGTTGTTTATGATGTATACGCAAACATTAGTAAGATTAAAATTGTGTTTAGGATACAAAGTTGCTAAATTCACAAACTTATAAACTAGTATCCAAATGCTATATATGGATCATATAAAAATTGCTGTCTTCGTATAAATACTCTGTAATTCTTATCATCAATTTTATTCGAAAATTTTATGCTTTCAAATGAGTTTATCTTTTCTTCAACAAAAAGTGGGAGAGATAATATTATCTTAGTAACCTTTTTTAGGTAATTCTTATTATCAATTTTATTCGAAAATGTTATGCTTTCGAATGAATTTATATTTTCTCCAACAAAAAGAGAGAGAATACTATCTTGGTAACAATTTTTAGGTTATTAATGAAACGATGACAGATGTCATCTTCTTATATAAAAAAATAATAAAATAATAAAATGAAAAAAAAACACACATTTTTTGGTTGGAATTTTATTATTTATTTTTTCAATGAAATTTCCTAGAAAGTGGCCTTATATATTGAATGTGGGGAGCACTCACCCAAACGTGTGTCTTTTTCAACCAAGTAACATGAGAAAAGAATGATAGATTTTTTGATCATGTTAGCCTCTCACTAATGCATCCTACTCATCTCCTCTTAGCATGCAATATATTAAGATTCCTAGTTGATCATGTTAGCTTCTCATTGTTATCCTGCGGAAAAATAAAATAATATACATTATATGTTATAATATTGCCAAATTCTAGGGTAGTGTCATTAGTACTGTTCCACTTAATGCAGTAACAAATTCTGTATATTGTGTTGAAGGGATATTTATGATCTGATCAACTGTGTAAGGTTCACGGTAGCAATGGAATCGGTAAAGTTTACAGAAGAAACAATTCCTTTTCGAAGAGTATAATCAAAGTGTAGTATTGGAACAAGTAGGTGTAATCGTTGAGTTCTATTATGGCGAACTCAATGGAGTTGGTTATAGTGATCCCTCTTTTTTAAAAAAATAAGCTAGACATGCACAATAATTAGGTGAAAATTTTGAATTAGACATGTCTACTTCGAAATCTGAAGGTGTTTTTTTTAGCAGTCCAAGAGAGCGCAATTGGGCACAATAATTTTTTATGTCTATATTTTAAAATAAGGTTATATCCACACACACTAACATTTTACCCTTGGGAACAGCAATTTTAGTACAAAAGGAGGAGCTTTAGATTTCATAAGAAGAGTAACCTAAGTATTAGTTGTCCTATAGTGAGGAGATCATGCATGGGACAAAGGTTTTTAGCAGACTCAGGGACTCATTTAGCATTTGCCATAAAAATTCTATGTCAAAGAGGGCATAAATTAGGGATTTGTAATGCTATTTTTTTCTACAAAATATATGTTCCTTGTAACTCTAATTAGATCAATCATCTAGACCACATATCTGCACTAATTTTTTTGTTTGGAATTTAAGTATTGTCATTGAAGCACTGGCACATACAGTTAAAAATTTTAAGAGAGAAGCTAAAAGTGATGTAGTTTCCTTCCGAACAAGGTAAAAGATTCTACTTTAGTCTTTTTTTTTTGTTTTTTTTTTGGGAAGATAATTTAGAATATGACCACCATGTTTCATTAATAAGAGCTTATTGAAACAAATCCAAAGTACTGTGCCAGATTACAAACTACAGACAGAAAATAAAACATACATGAAGCAACATGACCCGTACAAACAACAAATCTCTCCAACAACCCTGGAGGGTGGGCCGACAAACCAGCTCGGTCTAACAAAACTGTATGTACGTCAGTTTAGCTTCGTACACTGTCTCCACGACACATGCACACCCACCTGAAACAAGTCTGGCAGGATTTTATCATCCACCGCTCTCTGCCTTCTCCTTGTTGGGGGGACCCCATCTTTGGGCCCAAGCCCCGCAAGTAGAGTTTTGACAACCGCTAAACTCTGTCTATACCTCATATCCTCCCACAATCTTGCAATAATCACTCCCTCACAAAAAAACTGTAGTCAAGGAGAGAGCCGTGAAGATGATACCTTCACCTTTCTCCCGCCCTTGCTATCTCCAGTGATTTCTCATAAATACATATCAACACCAACATAGAGTAGTGAGGAGCAACATCTTCACTCACCTACTCTCTCACACTCTCTCACTCAATCAGAAAACTAATACAAGACCTAACTGATTGAAGTATCACCTTCTCCTCTCGTTACAACGGGCGATGACATTCGGCGTCAGCTTCCATTAAGAGGGCGTAGTGGTGGTGATGCCCCGTCGACTGTGGTCATCAGGAGAAGCAGCCCGGATGCAGCCTCCCACAATTTCCTCCACTCCACCTACAAACGCGCCAACAGCTCCCACAGCCACTACCAAAGAGAGAGTCGTGCAGAGGATACCTTCACCTCTCTCATGTTTGTGCTTTTTCATGCGATTTCTCACCAAACAACTATCTCGTTCCACCCACCCAAAAACCCCACTCCAAGAGAGAGTCGTGGAGAGGATACCTTCACATCTCTCACTCTCTTGCTCTCTTAGGCGATTTCTCACCACACAGACACACACGCTGTAAGAGGCAGTGGCCTAAGATGGAGGAAGCTCAATAGCATGATAGTAGATGCTGTGAGAACTGCACCAGCGACATCGTTGGATCCCCCAAAGTTGAGACAAGAGAGCGCACATCATGGAGGGACCCCATCTTCGAGCCCAAGCTCCACAATCGTGCACTACAATACCTTGCCGCCTTCCCCACCAACACACTGTAAAACACAAAATCCCCCAATCCCAACCTAATCCCCCTCGACACCCCATCCTCCTCCTCCTATTACCGCCCGTTGACGCAGAACGGTGGGGACTGATCGCGAAAGGGGGGTCAACCAAGGGGTGCGGGCTGGCATCGAAGGAGGGCGGCACAGGGCAGCTGGAGCGTCGCGACTGCTGTGGAGGGCGCTGCTCGCCAGGGTGATCCTGAGCATGGGAGACTGCGTTGCTGCTGAAGGCGTCATGGTGCTGGCTGAGGGTGTCGCTGTCGTCGCCGTAGGGGAAACACAGTGGCGGGGCTGGCTGAGGGTGCCACCGTTGAACGGGAGGATACTGAATCGGGAGATGGGTTTGATGGAGTGCCGGAACACAATAGGGAGGAGAGCGGGGAGAGGAGGGAGGGACGATGGAGGGGCGTTGGGGCGGGGCGGGGCAGGGGGGGGGGAGGAGGGTGCGGTTTCCCTAGCTGCCGCCCCCACCTATCTCAAATCTAGGGTTTGTTTTTTGGGGGGGGGTTTGGGGGTTAGTTTCTCTTTCTAGACTTTTCTAGACTTTAGTCTTTAGTTATAGGAAAGAAATCAAGAGACTCTATCATTTTCTATTTAAATCAAGAAATTCTCTAACGTTTTTTTCTCATTAAACCCCGCATTTTGTTAAGTTTTGATTAGTCCGTTAAAGCAAAATTGTGAAATATCTATTTTGCCCCTTTCTTTAATATTTAAAATCTCTGCTGCATTTTCCATGATTGTCAAACTTGCAAACTCATTATTTGCAAGTTTGAAAATGAAGTTTGCAAGTTTGCAAGTTTAAAAAAAATAAATGTGAATTATGGCGAAGGTGGGCTTGCAAGTTTGGAAATGAAGTCAGAAGGGTGAGAAAAGCAGCAGGAGTTTTAAAAACTGAAGAAATAGACAAAATGGATATTTCACAATTATGTTTTAATGAAATATTCAAAACTTAAAGGAATGTGGGGTTTAATGAGCATTTTTTTAGAGGGTTTCTTGATTTTAATGGAAAATATTAGAGGGTTTTTTGATTTTTCCCCTTAGTTATATTCATCCTGTAGATTATGTGCTCAATTAAATATTAAGTAGGAAAACGTCCCCAACACCACAAATCTCACTATTATCATGATGGTTTACCAGTAAATCTTTTATAATGTGTAAATTTTAGCTTTTAAAGAGCGAGCCAATCTTATTTTATGTCTTTGATTAATATATTTAAATTTTATATTAAAACGGTGGGAGGACAAAATATATGATTTTTATGCAAAACTAAACTGCATCTATAAATAATCATTTTTTTCTAAAAAAATTACACAACTAGTTCATCCAAATTACATGTGTTAGGGAATTAAGCACGTCGGGGAGAATTGTAGAGATGTGATAACCCATCACAACAAACAACCAAGTACGTAGACCAAACCGAATACACAAAACACACAGTTTTGTTCCGGTTCGGATGAACCTAATCCGGAGGAAAAATAAACGAGATATTATTCAACTAGAGAAGATACAATAGTTACAATCACTCTCTCCACGAATCTATCTCTCTCTGAAGCCTCACTAGAAGATACTATATTGTTTACAATAGAAAACTCTCAGATGAAATACTCGATGCTTTTGACACACCTCTTAATATAGGTCATTACAATATTATATAGAGTTATAGAAAAACCCTAGATTATAGTTTTGATACAATCGGTCTGTTATACTCTGTAGAGAAAGCCATAAGATAGGAGTCGTACGATTTAACTTAGTGAAGAAACTGGGCTTCAAACCGATCACCAAGTGTTGGGATTGTGTTTTGCATACTATGGTTTGATGTGAAGAGAAGAAGATGAAGCAAGAAGAGATTGAAGCATCGCAGCGAGAAGAAGAAACAACCAGCAGCCAGCAGCAGCATCAATTGATAGTCGACTGCCACCCTAGGCATTCAACTACCAGAACTCTATGTTTTGAATTCAAGCCCATTGCAGTCGACTGCGTCTGGATGCATTCGACCGATGATGACCGATGACGACCGATGAAGATCGAAGACTATAAATGAGTCGGGTCTGGGTGATCTGATTACAGCTCGTCTTCAACTTCAAGTGAGATCGTACGGTTCATATCGAGTAGCTTTCTCTTCAGGATATGTCGAACGGTTATTGTATCAAAACTAAACATATGGTTTCTCTAGAACTCTATATATTATTGTAAAGTCTCATTTGAGAGATAAGAGAGAGTACTTCATTGTAGAGAAATTGAGAGTTTTCCTTTGTAAAAAAATATATCATCTTCCATTGATGCTTAAGCGATAGATAGGTTTCTTGGTGAGAGTGTTGTATCTATTGTCTCTTCTATGTTAAATAATATCTTGGTTATTTTTCCCCTGGATTAGTCTTCGCCTAAACCAGGATAAATATTGTG
This sequence comes from Hemerocallis citrina, assembly GCA_017893485.1. Taxonomy (NCBI): domain Eukaryota; kingdom Viridiplantae; phylum Streptophyta; class Magnoliopsida; order Asparagales; family Asphodelaceae; genus Hemerocallis; species Hemerocallis citrina. The sequence goes on from CM030361.1 coordinate 308,074,380, forward strand.
TGTTGTGTGTTTGGTTTGATATGCTATTTGCTGTGTGGTTTGTCTGTAATGATCGGTTGTCGCAAACTCAGCAGTGAATTCCTAACATCAAGACCTGATTAAAATTGTTGTCTTCTGCTGGTTGCAGTCAACTGCTCCCAAGAGTAGCGACTACTTTGGACAAGTTAGAGAGCTCAACTAATAGCTATCGACTGCCATCTGATACCATTCCTGCATAGCCTGCACAACTCCTTTCATCTTCTCGCTTCACCGTATTCTCTTCACATCAAACCTAGTATGCACGACATAAATTCAACAACATGTGCACCCCACTTGGCATGGAATGTTAACATGCATGTGTAAGGCACCAATCGTGAGAAAACGCAATGCTCGCATTCACCGACGTAATCTGTCATCGTTTACACAAATGGCAGAACAGTTCAAAGACATCGCGTCTACTGTTTAGTTAGTAAAGTAAACATATTTTCATAAGGGAAGGTTCAAAGGGTAACACCTACCTATCCTATGCAGAAATCAATCGTTGAATTCTATCACCAAGTCTGTCGGGTCAGTCCGTCGTGTCAGTCTGTCGTGTCAGTCTGTCCTGTCTGTGGTCGTCAATTTTCATTCATGTGGGGATTGTTAGAAAATGAGTGTTTTATACACTATTTTCGAACCGATTTTTGAGCAATTTTTTGAGTAAGATCCTCAATGAATTATTGAGAGATCTTGATTGATTTGTGTTCTCCTTCGTGAGTAGATCAAAATCATATATTGGTTCGCTAAAATCGGTTAAGGGGTGAATGAGAAATTGTCTCTCAAAGTGAGACGTTTTCATTCTTGAAAATGGGTTAAAGGGAACTTAGTCCCACATCGGAAATAACAAAGGAAATAGAAGAGGATATATAGTAATCTCCTTCTAAGCATTGTAAGATGGCTAGAAGAGAGGCTCTCTCTCGCGCGCGCAGGGGGGGGGGTGCAAATCACGGACCGGTTTACATGCGACTTGTGTGCGCCCGCACGACCTGCGGACACGAATGCCGGACCGATTTGATCCCACCCCGTGCAGAGCCACTTTTTGCTACAGTTTTCTTTTTGTAACGGCTGAAATGAATGCAGAAACGGTTCTGTCTGCCGTTTCAGTGCTGTATTTAATATTTTGTCTGCCGTTACGCTGAAGGCATTCAATTCATTGTCTGCCGTTACAGTGAAGGCTGTTAAAGGCTGTTAATGCCTTGTCTGCCGTTACAATGAAGGCTGTTAATGCCTTGTCTGCCGTTACAGTGAAGGCTGTTAATGCCTTGTCTGCCGTTACAATGAAGGCTGTTAATGCCTTGTCTAACCCAGGCTCTATAAATAGAGGCCTTCCCCTTACTTTCTTCCCTGCACAAAACCATATCATTTTCTCTCCTTCTCTTCTGTGCTGTTCGTCCGTCCTTGTGTTGGTAAGTCAGGTGATAGGTTCAAACGCTGCTGATCAGTTCGGGAGTGGTACGTGGTGCCTACGGGATCGCTCCAAGCCGTTGCATCCTGGGAGACAGACGCCTCCGTTCAATCCAGCAACCGGAGAGAGGCGAAATCTGTTTTAAGGACACTGTGTGATACACAGGCCTCGGCTTCTTGGGAGTTGTACTTTTCATTTGCTTATTGTAAGTTGTTTAATTTATTTTCCTTTTCTTTTTCTTTCGGATTTCTCTTATCTGTTCCCTTCTCGGTTTTCCTGTGCCTCTCTATCTTTCTTTGTAAAAAGAATTTTGTAAATATTATTTGTAACAAACTTAAAACAGATTTTCGATTTATTTCATTTTCGATTTTGAGGCACGGTTTTTCTTTTATTTCTTTTATCTGGAAAACTTACACTCGTGTTGTGTAAATTTCAGATTCACGATGACTACTGCATTGGACAATGCTGTTGTATCTGAAACGGTCTATGTGCCGGTTGTTGATACAACACAAGAACCGATTGCTGCTGCGGCACGAGTGCCAATGCCCACCGTTGTACCTGTCTCAGTCTCCCATGGGGAGAAACCTGAGAAGTTCAACGGGCAGAACTTTAAGAGGTGGCAACAGAAGATGATGTTCTATCTGACCACACTGAATCTTGCAAGGTTCTTGAACGAAGATGCTCCAGATCTTAAGAAAGATGAGCAGGATAACCAAGTCATTGCCGCTGTGGATGCTTGGAAAAATGCTGATTACTTGTGTAGAAATTACATAATGAACGGATTAGCCGACTCTTTGTATAATGTTTACATTGACAAAAGAACAGCTAAAGAACTTTGGGAATCACTAGAACATAAATATAAAACTGAGGATGCCGGCGCCAAGAAATTCATTGTGGGCCGCTTCCTAGACTATAAAATGGTAGATTCTAAAACAGTAATCAGTCAAGTTCAAGAACTACAACTAATCTTGCATGAGATTCATGCTGAAGGTATGAACTTAAGTGAAAGTTTCCAAGTGGCTTGTATAATTGAAAAATTACCACAAGGTTGGAAAGACTTTAAGAATTACCTAAAGCATAAGCGAAAAGAAATGGGCATTGAAGATCTCATTGTCAGGCTTCGTATTGAAGAAGACAATAGGGGATCTGAAAAAGTTGGACTCATCAGCCATGCAGCAAAGGCAAATGTAATGGAACATAAACAACGTTCCAACAAGCACAACAACAAGGGTCTGAAGTTGGGGCCTAAGGGAGGAATCTCCAAGAAGCCGAAGTTTCAAGGCAAGTGCTTCAATTGTGACAAAATGGGTCACAAGTCCACTGAATGCAGACTTCCCAAGAGGAACAGGAACAGAGAAGCAAACTTGGTTCAAGGAATTGCTCAAGATGTCTCCGATATCAACCTCTCAGCTGTGATATCAGAAGTGAATATGTTAGGTTCAAATCCGAAGGAATGGTGGATTGACACTGGAGCTACTCGACATGTGTGCTCCAATAGAAGTATGTTCTCCACTTTCGAACCATTAGAGAATGGGGAGAAAATGTTTATGGGGAACTCGGCTACATCAGAAATAAAGGGCCAAGGCAAGGTGATCTTGAAGATGACTTCTGGAAAGGAACTGACTCTGAACAATGTTGCATATGTTCCTGAAATCCGTAAGAACCTGGTATCTGGTTCGTTGCTTAACAACCACGGTTTTCGTTTAGTGTTCGAGTCAAACAAATTTGTTTTGTCTAAAAGTGGAATGTATGTTGGTAGAGGATATATGAGTGGTGGAATGTTCAAACTCAATGTAATGACCATGGTCAATAATATGAATAAAGCTAGCTCTTCTACTTATTTGCTTGAGTCTTCCAATTTATGGCATGGTAGACTAGGACATGTTAATTATGATACTTTGCGAAGACTAATTAACTTGAATCACATACCAACGTTCCAAATTGATTCCAAACACAAATGTGAAACTTGTGTTGAGGCAAAACTAACAAGATCATCATTTAAAAGTGTTGAAAGAAACACCGAACCACTTGATCTAATTCACACTGATATTTGTGATTTGAAAATGATACAAACAAGAGGTGGTAATAAATATTTTATTACCTTCATAGATGATAGCACAAAATATTGCTATGTATACTTGCTTAAAAGCAAAGATGAAGCTATAGAGAAATTTGTTCTCTATAAAAATGAGGTTGAAAATCAACTCAATAAGAAAATTAAGGCGCTAAGAAGCGACCGAGGTGGAGAGTATGAATCGCCATTTGCTGACACATGTGCTAAGCATGGGATTATACATGAAACCACAGCGCCTTATTCTCCTCAGTCCAACGGTGTTGCTGAGAGAAAGAATCGTACATTGAAAGAAATGATGAATGCGATGTTAATAAGTTCTGGTTTACCACCAAACTTGTGGGGAGAAGCTATTCTTTCAGCTAACTACCTTTTGAATAAGGTGCCCAAAAGGAAAGAAGATAAAACTCCATATGAATTATGGAAAGGAAGAAAGCCATTCTACAATTACTTGCGAATGTGGGGATGTCTTGCCAAGGTGGTAGTACCCCCACCTAAGAAAATGAAAATAGGACCAAAAACAGTTGATTGTATTTTCATTGGTTATGCACTTAATAGTAGTGCCTATCGGTTCTTGGTATACAAATCCGATATCACTGAGATATCAAAGAACACGATAATGGAATCTAGAAATGCATCGTTCTTTGAAGATGTATTTCCATGTAAGTCAAAGGAGGAAGCAAGTTCCTCCAAACGAACACATGAGACTATCAGTGAAGATAGTGAAAACCAAAATGAAGAAGTCAAGGAGGAACCTCGACGCAGTAAAAGAACAAGAACGGAAAAATCTTTTGGTCCGGATTTCTTGACTTTTATGCTTGAAGAAGAACCCCAAACCTTCAAGGAAGCAGTGAACTCTAGTGATGGTCCTCAATGGAAAGAAGCCATCAAGAGTGAAATTGATTCTATCTTGCAAAACCATACTTGGGAACTAGTGGATCTTCCACCAGGTAGTAAACCTTTGGGTTCCAAGTGGATCTTCAAGAGAAAAATAAAACCTGATGGATCAATTGATAAATACAAGGCAAGACTTGTAATTAAAGGTTATAAACAAAAAGAAGGTCTTGATTACTTTGATACATATTCTCCTGTGACGAGAATAAATTCCATTAGGATGGTACTTGCCGTAGCAGCTCTACGCAATCTTGAAGTACATCAAATGGATGTAAAAACAGCTTTTCTTAATGGAGATTTAGATGAAGAAATCTACATGGAACAACCTGAGGGTTTTTCATCTCCAGGACATGAAAAGAAAGTGTGTAAACTGGATATCGAGTGATAATTCAAAATCCACTAGTGGCTATGTGTTTACACTAGGTGGTGCAGCAGTTTCTTGGAAATCCTCGAAACAAACAGTGATCGCTAAATCCACGATGGAATCAGAATTTATCGCATTAGACAAATGTGGGGAAGAGGCTGAATGGTTACGCCACTTCCTTGAAGATATTCCAAGGTGGACGAAGCCTGTGCCTCCAATCTGCATACATTCAGATAGTCAATCTGCAATTTGTAGAGCACAGAGCAATATGTATAATGGTAAATCTAGACATATTCGTCGAAGACATAATACCATTAGACAACTACTCTCTACTGGGGTTATCTCTGTGGACTATGTAAAGTCAAAAGATAACATTGCGGATCCACTAACCAAAGGGTTAAACAGAGAGTTAGTTGATAAATCATCGAGGGGAATGGGACTAAAGCCCATGAAAGAATAAGTCGATACAATGGAAACCCAACCTAGTTGACTGGAGATCCCAAGATCTAGGTTCAAAGGGACAACTAAATTGTAAAGACCAAGTTAGATCACTGTGGGGATTTTCCATGTCCATTCCCATGATGAAACAGTGATGCCCGCAAGGTAACAGGTTAAGCTAGGCTTTTAATGATTCTTATGCGTCGGATATCCGAGCAGAGTAATGCGGGTTACTCTTAAGTAAGAAATCACCTATGTAAGATGGAAGAAGGGCCGCTTCCAAGGGAATAATATAGGGCAATATTCCTGTTAAAATCTTGCAGAACCAGGCGTATGTTCATGGCCAAAACGAACATAACAGTGAGAACTGAAAAAGCGTTAGAAAGATTTCTGTGTGAGATATGTCATCGTTTACACAAATGGCAGAACAGTTCAAAGACATCGCGTCTACTGTTTAGTTAGTAAAGTAAACATATTTTCATAAGGGAAGGTTCAAAGGGTAACACCTACCTATCCTATGCAGAAATCAATCGTTGAATTCTATCACCAAGTCTGTCGGGTCAGTCCGTCGTGTCAGTCTGTCGTGTCAGTCTGTCCTGTCTGTGGTCGTCAATTTTCATTCATGTGGGGATTGTTAGAAAATGAGTGTTTTATACACTATTTTCGAACCGATTTTTGAGCAATTTTTTGAGTAAGATCCTCAATGAATTATTGAGAGATCTTGATTGATTTGTGTTCTCCTTCGTGAGTAGATCAAAATCATATATTGGTTCGCTAAAATCGGTTAAGGGGTGAATGAGAAATTGTCTCTCAAAGTGAGACGTTTTCATTCTTGAAAATGGGTTAAAGGGAACTTAGTCCCACATCGGAAATAACAAAGGAAATAGAAGAGGATATATAGTAATCTCCTTCTAAGCATTGTAAGATGGCTAGAAGAGAGGCTCTCTCTCGCGCGCGCAGGGGGGGGGGTGCAAATCACGGACCGGTTTACATGCGACTTGTGTGCGCCCGCACGACCTGCGGACACGAATGCCGGACCGATTTGATCCCACCCCGTGCAGAGCCACTTTTTGCTACAGTTTTCTTTTTGTAACGGCTGAAATGAATGCAGAAACGGTTCTGTCTGCCGTTTCAGTGCTGTATTTAATATTTTGTCTGCCGTTACGCTGAAGGCATTCAATTCATTGTCTGCCGTTACAGTGAAGGCTGTTAAAGGCTGTTAATGCCTTGTCTGCCGTTACAATGAAGGCTGTTAATGCCTTGTCTGCCGTTACAGTGAAGGCTGTTAATGCCTTGTCTGCCGTTACAATGAAGGCTGTTAATGCCTTGTCTAACCCAGGCTCTATAAATAGAGGCCTTCCCCTTACTTTCTTCCCTGCACAAAACCATATCATTTTCTCTCCTTCTCTTCTGTGCTGTTCGTCCGTCCTTGTGTTGGTAAGTCAGGTGATAGGTTCAAACGCTGCTGATCAGTTCGGGAGTGGTACGTGGTGCCTACGGGATCGCTCCAAGCCGTTGCATCCTGGGAGACAGACGCCTCCGTTCAATCCAGCAACCGGAGAGAGGCGAAATCTGTTTTAAGGACACTGTGTGATACACAGGCCTCGGCTTCTTGGGAGTTGTACTTTTCATTTGCTTATTGTAAGTTGTTTAATTTATTTTCCTTTTCTTTTTCTTTCGGATTTCTCTTATCTGTTCCCTTCTCGGTTTTCCTGTGCCTCTCTATCTTTCTTTGTAAAAAGAATTTTGTAAATATTATTTGTAACATAATCTTCGTTCATCTCCCACGCAGTCTGATAAAACAATGACATAGTTGCTGCCCTTTTATCTTTGCAATCCATTCTCTTTATAAATAAAACCAACCGTAATCTTAATTCTTTTAGACTATTTTTGGCATTGTTGTTGGAGAGCCCAGAAGCTCTTGCTCTTCTAAAAATCTAGAAACATTAGAACAAGGATGTTTGGCTAATTTTTCTAAATTGGGCCAAAGTAATTTTCAAAATCTTTTTCCTTTCTTCTAGCATTCTGTGCATCCGCTTCTCATTTGCATAATTAGGCTGAGAAAAAAATATATGTTTGATTGGTCCGGCGGATGATGTCCCTGGTCGTCGTTAGTACATTTAATTTTCCTATATATTTGTACTAAATCCATATGAAATCGACAATCTTTTTTTACTATAACAGTGCACACATTTTAAACTTTCGTTATCTCCAATATTTTTATGAAGAGAGAACAATGCAACAGAAGTTGTTTCTGTTAGGGATTTCTCACTAGAAATCCCTATTGTTGTTTCTGTTAGGGATTTCTCACTAGAAATCCCTATTTCAGGATCTGGTTGAGTTAATCGATGCAATCAACACAAACTACCAAGCACACATGAGATCATATCAAACACACCAAAGCACACAGATTTGTCTCGATTGGGGCTTTCGCCTTAATTCGGAGGAGAAGAAACCCGAGATGTTATTCAACTAGAGAAGATACAAGAATATTACAATTCTCATCACGATCCTTTCTCAAGCCTCACCAGCAAGTATTAGTTGTTTACAATTAGAGAATCACTCAATCTCTCCTTCAATGAAGTACTCTCTCTCTTGGCTCTCAATGGAGGCCAATAACAACAATATATAGAGATCTAGAGAAAACCTAGTTTGATATTTTGATACAGTAACCATTGGATATTCCTGAAGAAATAACCCTACGATAGGAGCCGTTAGATCTAACTTGAAGAGCAAGTTGGGCTTCTCACGAATCACAAAGATCCGACCCAATAAATCCATCAGCGCTGTTGTCGGTCGACCGTCCCCCTCTCGGAACTTCTGCACCCTATGACCGGTCGACCGCACACTGTGACCAGTCGACCGCCACTTCTGCAAATACAGCAGCTGACTGTTTCCTTGCCTCCACTCCGTTTCTGATCTTCTCGATTCCTCCATCGTCTCATCATCTTCTTTATCCAATCTAGTATGCAAGACATAAATCCAACAATCTCTACCTTGGATTGCATACTCTTGAATCCACACCTGTGTGATTTGAAACCCTCTAGACTCTTTTTCCTTCTCTTCTTGCAAACAACTCGTTTCAATGGCTTCCTCTACTAGTTGAATATATCTCCACCTGTTTTTCTTCTGTTGTATTCCCCCTCAAGGGCACACCCCAGTAGATGTAATCATGGAGGTGCCACCCTCCACACGAACTCCACCTACCTCAAGGCTTTCTCCACCTTCTGACAATATTTGAACGTCACAGTCTCGCTCGGATGATTCTAGTGACGGCATACTAGATAGTGCTTTAGGAACAATGGGCTTCAAACCACTTGGCCAAGGTTTCCTGTTCCCACAAAGCTGGTAGAGGTTGTGCTGAATCCACCCAATCCCCCTCTTACCCTTCATCACCTTGCGATAACTTTTTCAAACTGAACGAACTCCACCTAGATCTGTGTACCTGCAGTCCTGAATATCTAGAGTTCTCATGGAAATAAGGCTCCGCTTCATCAAAGGAATATGCATGCCCTCCTCTAGTATGTGTCTCCTTCCGTCTATCATCTTCGACTCATTAATTTTCTCACCTCTTACTTCACAAAACTTATCAACCTTCGTTCCCACACAATGATATGATGCAAATTTGCAAGTAGAAACCATCTTCCTCTCGGAGCAAACTTGAGAAGAACTAACCGAATCAAAAGAACAACCGGAATTCACATCTAAAGAACTTGAAACAAAAGCACTGTTTAAGCTTTCACCTGATTCAGCGGTACTTGATTTGGCACCCCTCTGACTCAATCGCTTGCAACAGTCTCTCATGTAATGCTCAATCCCTTTGAACTGGTGGCCACGGACCTTACACCGACAAACACTTTTTCTTCCAATCAAAGTACAATCCACCTCCATGCAACTCACAGAAGTTGACGCCGATTTCTGACTCTCCTTCCTAAGTGAATCCTCCTCCAACCCTTTGATCATACCTGTTATGAAAAACTTCTCCTTGGTAGATTTCTCGCCTAGCACGGTTATCATGTTGGATGGATTTAATGGTGAATATATTGAGTTGGAAACCCTTAGATCATCTGTGTTGAACGCGCTCAGTTCAGATAACTCCATATTGAACTCCACTTCATGATCTAGAAGAGCGGTACTTCCCTTCATTGAGAAACCCCACAACTTTCTTCGCTGGTGCATCCGAACTTGTGATGACGATCCGGAGTGGTCAGTTCTGAAACTTGCCCAAAGACTCACCGTACTTTTCCTATACCTGACTTCATTCATCAATGACAACCGGATTAAACCCAAGGCTTCTGAACATATTTGCTTCCACATCTCCTGCTTTGTGTAGATTTGTCTCCCTTTATCTCCTTCTAGGACTAAATCCAAGTCTTGTCGAACCGATGCTTCATGCATATCCACCTTCAAGAGATTAAAGTTGATCATGTCTTTGAACCGCTTGATCTTCATGATTTGATCTGCTATCATCTCCAAGGAACTCGAACAAACCCTTGAACTGGAAGCTCTGAAACCAATTGTTAGGGATTTCCCACTAGAAACCCCAATTTCAGGATCTTGTTGAGTTATTCGATACAATCAATACAAACTACCAAGTACACATGAGATCATACCAAACACACCAAAGCACACAAATTTGTTCTGGTTAGGGCTTTCGCCTTAATCCAGGGAAGAAGAAACCCAAAATGTTATTCAACTAGAGAAGATACAAGAATATTACAATTCTCACCACAACCCTCTCTCAAGTCTCACCAGTAAGTACTAGTTTTTTACAATTAGAGAATCACTCAATCTCTCCTTCAATGAAGTACTCTCTCTCTTGGCTCTCAATGGAGGCCAATAACAACAATATAAAGAGATCTAGAAAAAACCTAGTTTGATATCTTGATACGATAACCATTGGATATTCCTGAAGAGACAACCCTACGATAGGAGCCGTCAGATCTAACTTGAAGAGCAAGTTGGGCTTCTCACGAATCACCAAGATCCGACCCAATAAATCTATCAGCGCCGTTGTCGGTCGACCGCACCCCCAAGGTCAGTTGACCGTCCTCCTCTCGGGACTTCTGCACCCTATGACCGGTCGACCGCACACTGTGACCAGTCGACCGCCACTTCTGCAAATACAGCAGCTGACTGTTTCCTTGCCTCCACTCCGTTTCCGATCTTCTCGATTCCTCCATCATCTCATCATCTTCTTTATCCAATCTAGTATGCAAGACATAAACCCAACAGTTTCTTGGATTGATTTTTTTGCAAATAATGGGAATAAAAACAAACAACTAACATCCGAGAAAACAGAAAAATTCAAATGATTTAAGGAAAGAGTATGAGTGCAGTTAGGTTCGATAATTTTGAAATGTGCTATGCATTATGGTTCTGATTGTTTATGTTTACCACTTTTTTTATATCTCTAATCTCTAATCTCTAATATTATAACAGGAGAGTTGGGGTTGTGTTAGGGTTCAGGTTGACTTTAGCTGATTGTAATGGTGTATAATCCATAGTTTGGTTGTAAGAGAAGGTTGGGTATCAGTTGTATCCGTATCTGCTCTCTTTACGTGCTTTGCACACTTTATTTCGTATGTGGTTAGGCGGGAAGATGTAATGGGCTGATGTATAAAGCCGGAGTAGAATTTACATAGCAAGCACGTGTCTTGTAAATTATTGAATTGTAACTTCTTATAAAAGGTTGCGTTTGAATAGAAATGAATAACAAGATTTGAGTAACTGATTTCTCCCCCAAATTATCTCATTCTTCTTCCTCAGAAACCCTGGATTTCTCTTCAATGGCGAATACCCGATCACCTCGAGTTTCAGTCCCTAACAACTTGGTATCAAAGCGGGCCTTCATCAACGGTGACTCGTGAGACGTCGGAGGCACATCAGCGGTGAGGGAAGGGATATAGGAGCTTAATTTGCAGATGAAATCGATGATGAAGCAACTTGATTACATCATAGGGAAAATGAAAGAAATGGAGAGCAATCTGTCATGAATTCAACCATCAAGACCTCAATCGACTCCTCATCCGAATTCAGTAGTCGAGGTATTAAACTCTAACTTCACTCCTTTCAATTTTAGAGTTGAGAGTAACATGGAAATTTGAAGAAGTAAAAAGATGGAGATAGTTCAAAAGCTTAATAATCTGGAGGCAAAATATGGTGATGAAGGATGTGATGGTGATGATGGGTACCACTGCAATGTTTGTTGGAGTTCTTGTTCATGTAAAAGATATTACAACAGCAAATTGTTCGATTACGATTTGTGCTTCAATTGTTTTGCTAGCAAGAGATTTGAAGTGGGTTTGACTCCACTAGATTTCATCTTTATAGAGGATAATGGGAGAGCTGACAAGTCTGTTGTTGAAGATGAAGTGAGTGTGAATGATGTTGCTCTTACTATTCGAAAGAATAGAGATGGAGTACTTGGGGATAATTCGTTGAATTTTGAAATTGATGATACTGATTTTGGAAGAAAAATTCAAGAAAGTGAAGAGGACCTGATCTTGAAAAATGGTAATTTGATGTCAATAAAACTTTCAGTTGAAGGGAATGACGATAAGCTTATGTTTGCTAAGAAGATCACAAAGATAAGTTCATCAAGTGTTTGTAGTAACGTCTCAAAGGCAATTTTTCCTTATTTTGAGCTCTTATTGAGTGTTTGACGAAATGTCAAGAAGAGGATATTGGAAGTTATCATGGCTGTAATTGGCAGTGACAATGTAGTACTTAATGGATGACCCCCACCAATTCAAGGAAATACAGTTGAACTTGATGATTATGGAAGTGAATGTTCATTGCCTAAGCATGTCGACCCAAACAGTGGGAATTTGGCATCATTTGGTTCTGGAATGATTAATATGTTTAGTTCCATTTCTGATCATCATGTACAAGGAATGGAAGGTAATACTGGGAGTATGAATATTTGATGGTTGGTTTGTCTCTTAATGGTACATATTAGTATAACAAATAGCCTGAAACTTCCTTTGTTAATGGCATCAGTCAATTTAATCATATGCCTACAAATGGGGGTCCAAATGAAGGTCTTGGTTCAAGCACCATTTTCCCTATGGCTCTTATGCAATATAATATGCTAACAAACATGATGTTCAATCCAGTTTTTCCTACCGAAACTGAAGGAGAAGAAAGGATTTTCCCATTGGAGAATTCTCCACCAACACTCGATGAGAATGTTCAAGGTTTCATGAAGATAGATGATGAAGAAGTAGCAGACATCAAAGCTGCATTAGTGACTATAAAGGAGTTCAAGACAACTGAAGGTATAGACCTCACAAAGGATGCTAGCCTTGCAGATACTTTCGGGAAACAGGGAGAAAGAAGGTTCTTCAGTACACACGCTATGCCTCAGTAGGGTTTGCAGTGGTGCAAGCTATTGGGGGGAACGAGCGAGTTGAACTATTGAGGCAATTGTTGCTTTTTGCTGAAGGGAAAGCAAAAGACAAGTAGAAGCCCAGAGGATTCAAAAACTCTGGAGCAAACTCTATATTCTGAAATGTCATGTGTGACTCCTAAGAAGGCTGCTTTGGTACTATTTCCTGATTTTAATTTTGAAGGTGATTTTGTGAACTTCCATGATGTATTTCTTCATAGTCAAACACTTGAAGCCTTAATAATTTATATGGTTATGGAAGCACCAAATGAGGATGAAGTTTCCTTGCTATTGGAACATTCGGACTCTGTTTGATAGGAGACGAGGAAGTCCACGGTGCAATCGTGAGTAGTATAAAGCAACTTGCAAAAGCTTTCTCACGTTACCATGACGAAGTTTTGGTTAAGCGCATAGAATTGCTCCAATTCGCTCAAAGTGCCATTTCGGGGGTGAAATTGAACACTGATATCTCAGGAATATATGTGGAAACCTCAGATTTGTGGGAAGCTACTGATGAAATGGTAGCACTGTGTTTTTCTTCAAATGAAGGTTCCAAGGAATCGTTTGTGGAGGATATGAAAGCAGCACTTGAACATGTTCAGTTGTGCAATAGACTCTTGAAACAAGAAGGGATAGGTTTTGCCTCATACTACAGTGCACAAAGGAATTGGATATTAATAATATTCCTAAACAAGTGCTTGAGTACAATTCTCCTCCCCCTAACTCTGCATCTGCGAGCACTTCTCAATCAACAAATGTAGGGACAAGTTCTAAAATGCAAAATCCTTCTCCTATAGCAAATTCAATGGTGCTCTTTGTACGTGCTTTGCACACTTTATTTCGTATGTGGTTAATTAGGCGGGAAGATGTAATGGGCTGATGTATAAAGCCCGGGTAGAATTTACATAGCAAGCACGTGTTTGGTAAATGATTAAATTGTAACTGCCTATAAAAGGCTGAGTTTGAATAGAAATGAAAATCGAGATGTGAGTACTGATTTCTCCCCTAAATTACCTGCTTATTCTTCCTCAGAAACCCTAGATTTCTCTTCAATGGCGAATTCCCGATCACCTCGAGTATCAGTCCCTAACAGGTTGTCATTCGTCGACAACCTGTAATTTGTAGACATTCAACCGTATAATCTCAACTATTCATTTTTAAGTGGGAGTTATATTAACCATTCATTTACTCAACTGTTATTAGTTACCATAATACCCTCAAAGTCCAAATTTATTTACGACATAATTATTTACAAAAGTGTCACTCGTATAAAATAAAAGTTTGTGCCACTGGGGGTAATTTGTAAAGAGTATTGATGAGTAAAGGGAGGTCTCAAGTTCGAGGCCAGATTACGTCTTATTATTTACTATATATTTTTTAAAATTAAAACGTGTATCACACGTGCAGATTACTTGTATTGGTTAAAGGGTAAACAAATAGCGAAAAATATTTGAAGTAATTGTTGATCATAAGTTTGGTGTGCACAAAACATGTCACGTACTTCTAATATCTTCAGTTTAGATTTGCAGGAAAAACAGGAAAAGGAAAAATAATATAAAAGATTCAAAAGATTCAAAAACAAGCAAAAGAAGGAAAGTAATAAAGAAGAATTACAAAATCAAGCAAAAGAAGAAGTTATTCAAAAAGTGCACATGTTTATTAATGCCCAAGAAAGCCAGCAAGATTAGTTTCTTTATTTCCGTATATGTGAGGATTTTATATGTAATTGATTGATTTTTTATTGATTAGTTTATAGTAAGAATATAAAGTGGTTTCGTCACAATCAGCACGAGTGCAGTTGTAACGCCCTGCACTCAACTCGTACGCACACAATTAACTAAATTCTAGTCATGCCCACCACAGGCTGCCTCAAAAGGGTGGTTAACCGTTGGGTACCCTTAATCCTTGGCTAATCCTATTTATCTCTCTTTCTTTCCTTCTTTCTTTCCTTCCTATCCACCGATATGGGATTAAATCCCTCCATGGTCAACTGGTTATAGCATACCCTATACATTCCTTCATTCATTCTAGCGTCCGCGTTGAATACGGGACATGCAATCTAGTACAGGATCGCCTTTCTAGTCGAATGTAGACTTGTCTCCTAATCGCTGCCCTCCCAGGGTCTTACGCATCTCATACACATATTGCGTCCCACGCACTTTTCTATATACCAGTCCTACATTCGATGTCGAAAGTTGGTTTTGATACCATCTGTAACGCCCCGCACTCAACTCGTACGCACACAATTAACTAAATTCTAGCCACGCCCACCACAGGCTGCCTCAAAAGGGTGGTTAACCGTTGGGTAACCTTAATCCTTGGCTAATCCTATTTATCTCTTTTTCTTTCCTTCCTATCCACTGATATGGGATTAAATCCCTCCATGGTCAACCGGTCATAGCATACCCTATACATTCCTTCATTCATTCTTTTCATATGGTCAACTAGTCAACACCACACCTCACTTATCCATTTAATCCTTCATGCCACGTCACTACTTCCAATCCATCCATTCTTTCTTTCTTCTTATTCTATATACTACTATATATATATATTACCATATATACCATACTAGTATATATATACTTTTTCTAGAAATACGGGGTCTCACAGCAGTCGACCGTACCACATTGGCGGTCGATCGCACCACAGTCGACTGGTCATCTCTGTTAAAATGATGAGACAGTTGACCATTCATCTTTCGACTTTCGATTAAAAGATGAACGGTCGACTGTCATTCTTTGCGGTCGACCATACCTCGTGCTGATTACTCTTTTGGCATGTATCATTTCTATTTTTAAGAGATACACTTCCCAGTCTATATATTTGGACAAACCCATTGCATATCCCTCACCTATCCCACTGAGAAAAATCTTCCGAACTAATCAATTCAACAATCAATCCAAGTGTGTGATCCTTTCTTGTTTTCTTCAGTCAAGATTATTGAAGATCTTGAGTTTTTCTTTTATTCCACTTTGGTGAGATTGACGGGACTTATCTTAGAAGTCCTGTGGGTGTAATAGGTCTCTCGGCCTGAATTCGAGAATCACTGTACAAGGGTTTGAGTATAGTGGAATGCTTGTGGCGGAGAATTGCTACAAGTAGGTGGTGTGAACGTAGACCTG
The DNA here is from genome assembly GCA_017893485.1 of Hemerocallis citrina. Classification (NCBI taxonomy): domain Eukaryota; kingdom Viridiplantae; phylum Streptophyta; class Magnoliopsida; order Asparagales; family Asphodelaceae; genus Hemerocallis; species Hemerocallis citrina. The sequence goes on from CM030361.1 coordinate 308,090,085, forward strand.
GGGGTCGAACCACGTTATATCGTTGTGTCATTTGTGTTTGCTGCGTTTGATCTCTCTAACTCTTATCTTTTACTTTATGCAATTTTATTTTATTTTTAATTTCCCACAATCACCCTATTCATCCCCCTAAGGTGATTAACAGTAATGAGTGATCCTATCTAAGTAGGATAACAATATATTATGCTAAGATCACTTTTGATCTAAATATATTTTTTCTCCTTTTTATTAAAAAAATACAAATGCAAGAGGCAACAAAAACTATCACAAAAAACTGATACCCAGGACCGATTTGGACTGGAACCAACCTGATTTATTGCGAGTAGGGTCCGAGGTCCTACAATAAGACCCGTTCATATTTTTCAGGTTGAATCCGAGTCCGCTTAAAGTGGACCCGACCCAGACCCAAACAAACAAACAAAAAATCTAACCTCCCAATTAAATCCAAAAAAAAACACGCTCCCTACTCCCAATTAAACCCAAAAAAAATCTAACTTCCCAATTATTTTAATAGGGCCCGGTTCTTACGAGTTGGGTATGAGCTCACTATTTGGACCTGTAGAGGAGAGGATTCGAATCTGGTAGTGCAGGACCCATTCCAACTAACTCAATATCAGTGCTAGAGGTAACCCTATACTTGAATCATATCCGTAAATATAACCTAAAAATATTGCATTATTATATACATGTTATTGGATGGATTTTTATATTTTAAAATTTTATCATTTTTGAACATTCTACAATATTGCACATGATCATGCTAATTGTTCTATTAAATAGATTCTAGATTTTTGAAGATGGTTTCTTGCTTGGGAATTTAGTTATTGCCATTGAAGCAATGAGACATTCTGTCACAAATTTAGAGAGAAGTTAGTGGTGCTCAAATTGTCTCCCCAAGAATAGGAAAAAACAAAAAAGATAAAACTAATTGTACTAATGTCCTGGAGTACAATGCTAAGTATAGAAAATTCACACGGACCATAATCTAAATATGATAGATTATAAATCATCTCCCCAAAAAACATAATCTAAATTTGAAGAGTAAATACTTTTAATTAGCGAGTCTATCTATTTTAGTAGCGAATTAAACTAACTAGTAATTTACACGTACGATGCACGTCTTAATAAATTTTTTAAAAATAAAAATAAAAATAACGAGGTAGTGAAGACGGAAATCCGAAACCTGCTTGATATTAGTTATATACGTGTATCGCACGCGTCGATAGATTTACAAATGACACTAAGATCTTCTCCCATTATAATATTACTAGTAATTTACACGTGCGATGCACGTTTTAATAATTTCAAAAAATAAAAATAAAAACTATGACGTATGGAGGATTTGAACCGGACACCTCCTTTATATTAGTTATGTACGTGTGTTGCACATGTTGGTAGAATGACAAAATGATGAATGACACTAAGGCCTTCTCACATTATAATACTAGAGATTACTAGTAATTTACACTTTCAATGCACGTCTTTATAAATATATAAATATTTTTTTAAAAATTCTGATGTTATCTGGCATCGAACCAAAGATTTTATTTATATTAGTTATGCATGTGCATTGTACGTGTTTATTAGGTTATAATGCACGTGTTTATTTGGTAACAAATTAAGTTTGTTTGATGACAAACTCTCCCATTAAAATAGTAGACAGATGAGCACAAAGTAGGAAAAAATGGCAAACACCATAATTCTCATTATCTATACTATTATTAAGCAAAGCCCCATTTTGGCGGCTTTTTACTATCTTGCCCTCATAAACATAAAAGGCTAAAAAAATATAAGGTTAATATCGGAGGTCAGAAATGTAATTTGCATGTATTGGAAAAATAATTAACATGCATAGATTTGCATGCCTGTCTGCATAGATTTGAGAAAATAATTAATAGTATAGATTTGCATGTACTTGCTTGCACAATTTATTCATAAAAAAGTTTCCTCCTATCAAAATCAGTAGGTCTAACACATGCATGTAAATATCAAAATGAATAAATTGTACATGCCTGTTTGCATGCATGCAACCTCTTCGGTGGCCTGCCCCTTCCTCAAAATTATACACACCTTTATAGACGTGCATCGCACGTGCATTGTACTAGTTATACTTAAACCATGATATTAAGAGAACATAAATACCAACCTGTTAATGATTGAGCTGATCTTATTTAGTTAAATTATACAATTTATAAATGGCTAAATTTCACTAAACTCTCCCGAATTTCAAGTTTTGGCAATTAATCCCCTGAGTTTTAAAATTGACAATAAATCTTCCCCAGGGTTGTTTTGTGCAGAAATATTTTAGAAGAAAACAACAATTTTGTCCCAAGGGGATTTACTGTTAAAGTATGTCAATACAAATTTCTACTATAACTTTTTTACACAAAAGATTTTACAGAAAATTCGATAATTTTGCAAATTTTTTTTTAACGTCTTCCGAAAGATTTGTTGTGAAATCTCTCCATAAGATTTTAGCTAGACATACTTTTGCTCTAAATATCCTTAAGCGCAAAAACAACTTTTCACCATTGAAAAATTACATTTGCATCAAAAAATAATCCTCACGGATGTGTAGTTCCAATTTAAAAATTCAGGGGGTTTAGTGAAATTTATCCTTTTATCTCTAATATCTAATCTCTAATTTCTAATATTATAATGGGAGAAGGTCTTAGTATCATTTGTCATTCTACCAATACGTACAACGCACGTACATAACTAATATAAAGGAGGTTTTCAGTTCAAATCCTCCCTGCGTCAGAATTTTTATTTTTATTTTTTAAAATTATTAAAACGTGCATCGCACGTGTAAATTACTAGGAAATTATTAAATTGAAAGATGGGACACAAAACCGAACTACATCCATAACGATCCGTGCACAAATATTATGGTGATCCAATGGTGTTCATATCCACTTCTATGACTTTTTCTTGAATTTTTGAAAATAATTGCGATTATGAGCCAATTTCGAAACTATTAGCGCTAAAAACTACTTTGTGCTACGTCAGCAGCGACCGCTATTATTATTAGCGACCTCTTCATTTTTGAAAGTCGCTAATAGGAATAGCGGCCTATGTTTTAAAATATTTGGAATTTTTTGTTTGTTTTCGTTACTCCCACTAATGACCTTGGTATATATGAGGTCGCTAATGAGATTATCGACTTTTAATGAACTATATTCTAACACTTAGCAAAATCTAGAAAACTTTTGCTCTTTGAAAAAATAACAATCAATTTATTTTTGAAACTGAGGTCGCTATTTGGAATAGCGATCTTAGTTGTACAAAGGTCGCCATTCGGAATAAAGATCTTTATTGTACTAAGGTCGCTATTCTGAATAGAGCCCTTAGTTGTGTGACTATTTTATAAATTTTACAAAAAAACAAGGAGATTGAGTTTCCTACTGAGGTCGCTATTGCGAATAACGACAATGTCGCTATTTCGAATATAGATATTTATTGTATTAAGGTCGCTATTCCGAATAGATGCCTTAGTTGTGTAACTATTTTGCAAATTTTACAAAAAATAAGGAGATTGAGTTTCCTATTGAGGTCGTTATTGCGAATAATGACCAAAGTATACTAAGGTCGTTATTCCCAATAACGATCTTAGTTTTAATTTTTTTTCCCTAAATGAACAAAAATTCTCTAGAAATCGCTAAAGTATCTCAATACATTCAGCGACCTCATATATGCTAAGGTCGCTAGTGGGAATAGTGACATCAAACAAAAAAAATCAAAATATTTTAAAACATAAGCCGTTATTTACATTAACGACTTTCAAAATAAAGATGCCGCTAATAAGAATAGCAGCTGCTGCAGAAGTGGCACAAAGTAGTCCACGAGCCTAATAATTTCGAAACTGGCCCATAATCGTAAATATTTTCTAAAAGCCCCCCCTCAGCAGTCAAAACCATCACTCATCACTGGTAACTCTGACCTCAAAAACCCACTGACGACGTCATCAATCTAAAAAATCCCAATCTTGAGATGAAGCCACCACCGAACTCCCAGCCTCGGATCAAGAAGCTCGCCGCCGCCCGCTGCGCCATCGTCGCCGGCGCCGCATCCTCCCTCCTCCTCCTCCTCTACCTCTCCACCACATCCGTCGATGCCGACGCCGGCAAACTCTCGGTCTTCCTCGCTCGTAATCGAGGGCGGGGAGATGGGGCTGGGAACGCGGGGCGCACGTGCGCGACGGTGGAGGAGATGGGGGAGGGGCTCGGCGGCGGTGGGTCGGGGAGGGAGAGCGTTAGGGTTAGGGAGCTGATTCGGAGCCACTTCGAGATTCATGGTATTTGTTCTTTTATAATTTCGGATTTAGCTGAGCTTTTAGTTGAGTTTTTGAGTATTTTATTTTAAGGGATTAGTTACATGATTAGGATGATGTATTTTTAGAAAAGATAGACATTTTTGATTATTAGAAAAGATGACATTTTTGATTAGGAGGCACTTTGAGATAAGGCTGGCAAAGGGCCAGGTTTGAGCCTTATAAGCCTGAGCCCGAAATTTGAAATTGGGCCCAAGCCCGGCCCAATTTATGTCCGGGCTTTAAATCTTGGGCCTGAATTAGACCCAGAAAAACAGGTCAGGTCTAGGCCCGACCTACTTGTGCACTTTTAGTATATAATTTTCTAATATCATAGCAATACATAGAATACTAGGTTTGCCCGTGGACACGTGCCTACGACACGTATTCGTGAACGATACAACATATGAAAAGCTCTGTAAACAATAAAATATATGCACGTCTTCGTGAATGATGATTTATATAGATGTTTATTTGCTAGTAGACATTGATGTACTCTGAAGTAGAAAGTAACTAACACACAACAACATCCAGATGGAACTATTATATCCAACTGATAAGTATAACAATCAAAACTAACTTAAGACTTGAATATTTTTCAATCGTAAATGCCCACTATTACAAACAATAACAAAAATCCAAACATTCAAATTCGACATGAGCTCAAGTTTGTTACCTTATTCAAAAGTCACATTAATGCTTCATTAACGCACACGGAAACCCACAGCCAATACCCTCCTTTCACCAGCTGCAATACATTAAATACATTATTAAACACCATTAGCACTAAAATTCCTAATTTCCTACTAAATTTGTTTTACTGGGCCGAAGTAGATGCAAAAATGGAAATGCGCAAGATTTGAAAACTAAAATGAAGTAAGGTACAACAAATTACAAAGTAGATGCAAAAATTTATATTTTAAGAGATTTAGACCTATTGGTTAATAATCAATAACATCTCAGGACATGAGCTCTAAAGAGGTTAAGACCTAGTTGTCATCTATATTCTATATACATGAGCTCAAGTATGTTACCTTATTCAAAAGTCACATTAATGCTTCACCAACGCACACGGAAAACCACATCCAATACCTTCCTTTCACCAGCTCAATACATTAAATACATTATTAAACACCATTAGCACTAAAATCCCTAATTTCGTACTAAATTTGTTTTGCTTGGCCGAAGTAGATAAAAAAATGGAAATGCGCAAGATTCGCAAACTAAAATTAAGTAAGGTACAACAAATTACAAAGTAGATGCAAAAATTTATATTTAAAGAGATTTAGACCTACTGGTCAATAATCAATAACATCACAGGACATGAGCTCTGAAGAGGTTAAGACCTAGTGGTCATCTATATTCTATATACATATTTCTAGCAATTCCAGCAATTCCAACAATGATATTTATTCATCAGAAAGTATTAAGCTTTTCTAGTGAACTATTCATCTCAAGTAAATCATTTAAGATAGGTATGGTTTATGAATAGTTATAGTGTACAAATTGAAAGTAAGATTTTTTATAATAAGAAATACTTTTGTTAGTATTTCTTGTAAAATGTACAACCAATTGCACTAACTAAAGTATTTCTTGTATTATGTACAACTAAATTGCATCTTATATGTCAGAGTGGGGCGGATTCACTTTTGTATGGAAACAAAGATAACTTAGTTAGTGCAAGAAATTAACATACTTTAGTACATCTTGTTTGTGCAAGAAATTACATTCAAGCTAAGCATATGTATAAATGAATTTCTTGCACAAAATTTAAAAGTCAAATAGCTTGCTTAGATACAGTGCACAATTAGTTGTTATTTTGCATCATAAATGAATTTCCGACGTCCCCAAAAATGCCCTTCACATTCAAACAATTTTCGACATTCCAAAAAATGTATCCCCAAAAATCCCTAATTTCGTAATACAAAATCAAAACGCTAACTTTTCGACCTCACAACATCAAAGATCACATTCAAAATCAATTAAAAGAATACACAAACTTTAAATATGATGCCTAGGGCACGTCTTCGGTTTCAGGAAAAGAGAGAGCTTCGGTTTGGGAAGAGAGATAAAGCTCATGTACTCGGTTTCGGGAAGAGAGAGAGAGCGCTGCAGTTTGGGGAAGAGAAGAGAGAGGGAGGGAGGGTGAGGTTTTGGTTTTGGTTTTGGGGATTTTATGAGTTGTTTTGAATTAGGGGGCGGATTTAAGTTTTGGGGGGAAACTTTTTGGGGGGAAAATATGTTATGGGAGGGTGGATTTGAGCCGTTGATTTTGATTCAATTGAAGGGGGGCCACTTAATAGCTTTTTTTTCAAATTGCCTTGTGTTTTATTATATAGATTTCTTCAAAAATAAAACTTCATGATTAAAAAAACATATAGTTTAATTTTTTAAATTATCTTATTTAATTTATTTATATTCTAACACTATATTTGTAAGGTATCATTTCTCTCTATATAAAATATAATACTCGTTTCAACTTATACAAATGAATGTCTATCAGATTTTTTATATATAAATGAATAAACATGTTTAAAAAATAATAATTATGACTATACATAATATTGACATAAATATGCATATGCATACATATATGTGTGTAATCATATATATATACATGGACGTTCAAACACAAAAATGCACAAATTTGATCAGTGCCCGTCGGGCCTAGATACTTCAGCATGAACTAGCCCGAATTTTGTTCGGTCCTAAAAAGTTGAGTCCGAGCCTGACCTGAATCGATAAATGATTGGTCCAACCCCGTAAATAACTGGGTCGGACCTAGTCGGTTCCAGGTCGGGTTCTGGCCAATTGCCACCCTTAGTTTGAAATTTCATGTTATAGGTTTTAACTATTACTAAATTAACTGCCCACTTTCTCATTTTAGGATGCCCTAATTAATTGTCTAGTTTCTTATTTTAGAGTATTTTTTACTTCATTATGTCAATTATACTTGTATCAAAGTTTTGTCCTTTTAATTGTGTACACTAATCAATTTTTAATGGGAAACATACAAACTATTCTTAGGACCATAAATGAGTGTTGTCTTCTCTCTCTCTCTATTAATGGGAAACACAAATTTTGTGTATAGATTATCCCATTTGCATCAGTGAAGGAAGACTATGTAAGAAACTGAGACGACAAATTAGTTAACTTACACCACTCTTTAATATACATGAAAATGACAAAGTGGACATTTAATTTGGACGTGGGAGTATTTTTGTTGTCTAATTTTTAGTTAAATTTTTGAGTGATTGTGGGGATAGTTCAGTTCAGGGGATTAGTGTTGGATTAGGGAGTTGGAATGAGTTTTAGTGGAAAAGATGAGATTTTTGATGGATTAGAGTTGGAATAAGTTTTACCGGAAATGATGATATTTTGGTGGATTTGGGGGAGTGGAGATGAGTCTTGGTGGTAAAGTTGAGCTTTCTCATGGATTATAGAGTTGGAGTATGTTTTAGTGAAAAAGATGAGATTTTTATTGGATTAGAGAAGTGGAATAAGATTTAGTGAAAAATATGGTATTTTGAGAAAAGTGGTTTGGAAATAACGAGGAATATCCTAACTACCTAAGTTATGGGTTTTGTAAATTGGATTAGAGAGTTGATGTTTGGAACATGATTTCTAATAGAATAATTCAGGGTTCTTGATATGGGTTCTTATTGAGTCAATGATGATAATTGGCCTAGTTCATGAGAAGTTTCTTTCAAACTGTCTCTTATTATTATCATTAGGCTTGGGCCATGACACGTTTACACTGGGTCTCTTATATGTGTATTTCATTCACTGTGGGGGTTTACACTGTAATTAGGTTCATTAATAAGTAAATGAGTTTAGAGATGTGAACTTGTGTGATGTTAGGGGTGAGTGTATCTATAAAGCAATATATTTTTAAGGTGAGTAAGAATTCGTTGGGATAGAGAAAGCTTACAATTCAATGAAACTAAGCTTACAAGATAAGAGTTAAAAAATTAGACTAATATGGTTGTCTAACTTAGTGTCATCTTTATTTGTCAATCTATCCTAATTCTGTAAGTCATTTTGTCTACTAAAACCATTTTGTGGTTATTAACAACACATTTCTTGTTTATTAAATCCTATAAGGTCCTGTTTGGGAACAAAAGTTAAGATAAGCAAAATTATCTTAACTTTGCAAGTACAAGGTATGCAAATGTTGATCAACATACCTTTACCTCCAACTTAAAGTTATCTTTTAACTTAGTATTTGGCATTGTCGAAGTTAAGAAAAACTAGATAAAAGTGCAGTTTAGGTTACTGCTATTATTTTAACTTTTGGAGTTGAGATAAATGTAGTTAGCTTTACTCCAAAATGAGTCTCTAACAAGTCAAAGTTAGGATAACTAGAGTCTTGTAAAGTTAACTAAGATAAATCCAGTTATCTGTTATCCCAACTTAATTTTGTTCCTATAGCCTCGAATGACAAATATAGGAGAACTAACAAACCATAAATAAGGAGGATTATACATTGCTATGTTGTCCTCAGTGGCGGACCCATAAATTTTTTCATGTGGGGTCGGGTTGAGTATGCCTAGGTCATTGGCAAATTTTGTCCGTTCTTTAACAATAGAGGGGGGAAAATGTTTTTTTCATAAAATACAAACACCCAAAATTACTAAACTCTAAAATTTAACCCTTAGTAACGAAACTCTAATTTCATAACTTTAAATTAGTGAAAAGAAAAATTAACTTGAAAAACTTTTTAAAATCCCTAAAATTCTAAATCATGGGATTACCACTTATGGAACACAATTAACAATCTAACAATAGAAAAAACTTCTTTTCTAACTAGCACAAGAACAAAAAACTAAGATACGTAATGTAAATCCTTAGATTATTTAAAAAAATCCTATGTTCGTAAAAGAGAAAAACGGAAAGCATTTATATACACCCTGCTGAATGAGAAGTTTTACAAATCATAAACTTAAAAGAAAAATGTCAAAGTAAGAGATAGATATCGGTGGGAACTTGAAGATAATTTTTTTTCTCTGCTAATAACTTGACTATATTAATAGGAATTTTTTCACACATTTTTTATTTTTATTATTTTTTCCTATTGTTTTTTATTTTTAAGTTAAGAGAGAATCGACTCAGGTGGTTTCGACATGTCACACGTAGACCTAATAGTGCCCCCATTAGAAAAAGTGATTTGATAAGTATTAATGGTAGAGTTAGGGGTAGGGGAAGACCTAAACTTACTTGGGTGGAAACGGTGAGAAAAGATATGATAGCTTGTGACCTTACAGAAGATATTGCGCTAAACCGAGCAGATTGGAAAACTAGGATTCATGTAGCCGACCCCAACTAGTTGGGAAAAAGACTTTGTTGTTGTTGTTGTATTGTTTTTTATTTTCTTCGTCTTTTACTTCCTTCTTACATTAGGGGGGTCAACTACTGAGTTAGTTGGAAGAGTTACATAGTGGATGGTGGGACTAAGGGTGAATATGTGGGTGAAAATAGGAATAAATCAAAACGGTAAAAAAGGAAACCAACTAATAAGAGTAGTGCTTTGGTGGTCTCAATTGAAAAATGTGCCACACAGATCGAAGATCAGTGACTATGATTGCTTGAACAACTTAAACCTTTTAAAAAAGAAGGGTAGGCTTAGAGTAGCATGTACACAAATTCCAAAAGCAATAATGACATGATTTTCGCTTTCCTCCCATGTGCAGTTAAAAGCAAAATTAATGGATTCCTAAAATACCCTTAAAAGGATAATTAATGCCTCTCCTGCTCCCTTCCTCCACCATTGTATCTCAAAATTAGCCCCCTCCCATCTTCATATATATATATATATAACGTAAAAACCCAGTCAACCACCAACCAATCCAATCTAGAAACACACAGGAAGAACAACAAGAAGTGGTCTCATGCTAGTGAGATTACATTAAGGTCAATTGTCATAACACACAAATGTGAGCACTGCATTCATCATCAGCATTAACATTAACCATGAAGTCCACATCCACAATCCTGGGGCTTGACATAACTACATAGTCACCTATGAAAGTGTTCAAATGAATCAAAACAACTCCACATCAAAACATCACATAATTACATCGGTAGCATGAATTACAAATAAGGAGAACCATTTCCACAAACACACCCAGGCGATGGCAGTCTCCATTTCTCTCTCAGAAAACATCTAACATTGCTAACCAACCACATGCAAACATCATCCTGAATGGGAATTGATTATAAAAAACTGAATCCTTTAATAAAACATATTTTCATCACCAAAATCTTAGCCAATCAACATCTCTAATTTCATATACCTTTTTCACTCGAGCTGCAAAACCAACTGCCCACCATCCCAAAATTCTGATCAAACCCAATTAATTTACAACCCTACCCAAATCAAACTGCAACGAAACAAAACCCTTAAATTAAATCGACTAGAAGGGGAGTTAGGAGGCCGTGATGGCGATGAGGAAAATGGTCAACCAAGTAGAACATGGTCAACCTTGAGGAGGTTGATTGTTGAACGACCGGTTTCCGATCGAGTAACAAATGCCCACCTGAATGGCCAGTTTTCAATTGAGTAACGGACGCCCATCTGAATGGCCAGGTGCATCATATGAGTGAACTGGAATGATGTTGAAGTTTTGAAAGGAGTTGTCATTGATGTCGCCCTCAATTACGAGGATGCCATTAGAATTGAGGAAGAGGGCGAAGGGAGAAAATAAATAGAAGGGAAGAAGATAATGAAGGTTTTCAAGGTTATTTTTAGAATAGCATGTTCAGTTTATGTGATCCTCGTGCAGTCATATTTGATGCCTATGCATAACAAATTGGTACTAGTACATGCACCAATATATTGCATATTGGCTTGCATACTTGTTTACGGGCACATGTAACATCCACTCCAAAATGACCAAGGACCTGCATATAGTTAGTGTAGTGTTTAAAGTTATGCCAACTGCTGCAAGACCTAGGAAGCCACTGGATGCTCAAGCCAAGACTTTATTTTGCAATGAGGCCCTTATCGACAAAGGCATTCGCGTGTAGTAGGTAGATGTTGACGATGAAAAAAGTTCACTGACTACGATAAGGCCTTGCTCTCCTCCGGGAGGACCGAATCAAGCTGATTCGTTCGTTTGCAACTTAGTGTATGCGAGAAACACAGAGATCAGGTGTGTGGTGGTTGTGCTTGACCTATACTAGAGTTTTTACGCCCTCTTTTACCCGCAAAAGAAGGCAACTTCTTTTGCCTTTATGAAAATATTTTATTATGCATAATGATTTGATTAAGTGAGAAATATGCACGCGTCGTCTTATAAAAATCATATATGGAGTTCTGGAATACATTTTGAGTTGATTCTAGTTTTCTATGAAAACTCAGTGTGTTAGCTACAAGATTAGAGAATCAAAAGTGATTTAAAATAGGCTAAATTTAAAATTAAAAAATAGATGAATTATTGCTCATTTTTTATAAACCTCCATCCACTATCTTTTTTTAAAAACCTCCTCCAACTCGGTTTCGCAAATGCCCCACCTTTTTTGGACGAAAATGTTCCTCTTCTAAACTGACCGGTTTTTGCAATTTAGTCTTAATTTATTTATGATTTAGTTCCCCACATCATCATATTTGCAATTTAGCCACCTAAATCATAATATTTGCAATTTAGTCCCTTGATTTATGGGTATTTGACATTTAGTTCCTCATATCATAGCATTTGCAATTTAGCCGCCCGATTAAAATGAATTAATCAATTTAGTCCCCAAATTTTATATTTCTGTTAAATTCCTTATGTTTATGTTAAGAGAGGTCTGATGAACATCAAAGATGTAGAAGAGATGTAGGACAATGGTAGTTATCAGTGATCTCATCATGTATCCTTTTTTTTTATAATATGATGTATTCTTTATAGATAATAAGTCTTACATTTGTAGAGCTTCGAAGAAAAATCAAAAAGGGAGAAGGAGAGGTTTGAACAGTTTATAACATTTTCACCTAATGAACATACAACCTCACGGGTAGCATCGAGATTCTTAAACCTCAAAAAGTCTGAAAATAATCATCTTTTTAGGAATGTTAGCAAACCAATAGTAACAACATCAAAATACTAATAAAATAATTAGAAGATATGTTATAAAATAATCAAGCTAAAGTGTTATATTCTTCTACTTGTTCTGTTATTTTTTTAAAAAAAAATCGTTCTCAGCATCCCCCCTAGAATTTTCTATTAGTTGCTTTTGTTTGGTGAAAATTTTAGGACTAACTTGATTAAGTCATTCTAATTGGGGGACAAAATTGCGGATGCTATTATTTGGAGGACTAAATTACAAATATTCGTTAATTATGGGACTACATTGTAAAAATTCAGAATTGAGATCCGTAAAAAGTTCTAGAAAATAGGCTGAGTGGGCTACAATTGTCGTTTACAAAGTTCTACCTAATTATAACAGCAACTGGGTCAAAATCTCAACACAATATGGAATAAACAGCATGCCAGCAAGTTGATTATTATTAATTAGCAACAAACGAGATACACAAGCTTATAACTTTATGGCAATAATTAACATGAAATTATACTCAATCATAATGGTGGAATTCTATTGTTAACAAGACAGATTATTATTAACATAGCATGAACATCATATCCAATCGAAAATCATTCAAATCATTTTTTTTATATAACATGTTTCTAGTTGTATTCATGTAGTGTATGCATATGACGATGTATAATAAGGCTTGGGTTTGAGTCAAGAGAATGACACGAAAAGAAAACTACTAGTTGGTTTTGCCGATGAATCCACAATAGTTTCTTTAAGAGGTATCAAGCAAATAAATTACGAAATTGAAATGTGAACTACTTGCGGAGATCAAAAGAATTCTTGAACTAGAACAACGAGTTGGTTCAAGAGGAACTTGCCTTAATACGACGTTTGCATGTGCGGTGAGAATCAACGAAAGGGAAAAACAATGGCACAACACACAGCCAACGACGACGGTAGCGAATAGCAAAGAGACAGCGGCACAACAGAGAAAAGTGGCAGCGAGGAGCACTCGAGAATGGCAGCATGGGCCGCGAGAGTTGCTGACTTGGCGTAAGGAGGTGCTCGGGGTGCTTGCGGGCTGTGGTGTTGACGGCGAGGTGGTGCAGTAGCGGGGTGTTGTCGAGGGGTTCGGGATGTAGCAAGGAGAGAGGTTGCGGTGGCGAGGAAATGAGGGTGCATGTGATGCTCGAGGTGGCTGCAGTCGAGGGGACTCCAGGTGGTGACCAGGTGCTTGCGGTGGTGACAGCTGTGGAAGGCGAGGCAGTCGGAGGTGCTTCAGGGTGAGTTGCGGAAAGGAGCAGCAACGAGGTGCAAGATGACGGCGGGCTCTTTGGGTTGGTGGTGCGGCTGACGGAGCTCCGGGTGTGCAATGGGGGGTTGCGAGGCGAGGGTAATGGAGGGCAAAGCTCGGGGATGGTGGCGAGGACGCTACGGTGGTCGGGTGAGTGCAGGATGGTGGCAGCAGTGGGCGGAGGGCGACGAGGGGTGATGGTGAGGATGATGGTGCAGCTGCGATGGTCAGCTTAACTAACAAGTAGACTTTTCTCTGAGCCAGTGTAGCAAAGGTAGCTCCTCGTATCATTGGCAATTAGCAGGTGAACTTGGCTACACAACAACTGGGATTCTCGCAGAGGATCAAGTTCCCCCCTGATCTGCTTACATAGCAAGTTACTTTGCATACCTGTGATTGCTTGCTTTGGCTCTTGCTTTGGATACTTATTCAGAACTAGGTCCACCCATCTGCCTTAGCTGCTTTGGCTTGCCAAACATTTCATTTTTGTTGTTTTTCTATAGCTTCTAATCAATTACATGTTCTGTTAACTGCAAAAATTGTTTTATGGTCAGTACGTTGTGCAAAAGTGAAATTGAATAAAGTCTGATACCATAGTTAATGTTATAGAATATTTGCAAATTTGTATTTATCGGCTACAAGCCTCCAACTCGTCTCATCGAAGTAGGATATTATGTTTCCAAAACCAGCACTCAGGAAGAATCTTCTTATAAATTCAGATGCTCTGTTTTAAATATAAAAAAGTCTATTATCCTTTGAGGAAGAAGTCGGTGGTAATTGGATTTTTTTTTCCGTTTATATTAACTTTCCAGGAGCTGCAAGAGTCCGAAGGCTAACTCCAGATGAGTTTTGCCGACATGGTTTTGTGTTGGGAAAAGCAAATGAAGCAGGGTTCGGGAATGAAATGTACAAGATTCTAACTGCAGCTGCATTAAGTGTTGTACTGAACCGATCCTTGATCATCGGACAAACCAGGTATATACTCTTTTAAAGTCAAGTTTTCACCTTTGTTGGTTTAGTAAATTCTTGAAATTTTCAAGATAATTAGTAATTGAAACATTAATTTTCTGCTGGTTTTCCCTTAAAATATACTACCTTAAAGTTTTCTAGGTACTATAAATCCATCTAAGCAGTTCAGGAATCTAATACCGTTAGCAATTGAAATCCAGTAAATCAGTTTACCGCTATTTCTTCTGTAATTTTGTCATTGGTTTGCATCATAGAAAGTTGAGAGAGATAGGCTGAAGATCTTTCTTATTTTATTTTGCAGAGGCTTCTATCCTTTTGAGGGCTACATTTCTTATTCCAACCTCACATTTACTTTGAAAGAAGTTAAGCATCTGTGGAGAAAGAATGATTGCGTCAGAAAGTATCGAAGACATCTGCAAATAAGGATTGACAACTTTGACCATCCAGCAGAAACAAATGTCCTTTGTAGTGACTGGAGGGCTTGGAAACATCCAATAATCTGGTAAGTAAAAAAAAATTCAAGTTTCTTAATTTAAGTAACAATAGAGATGCATAATTCCTAGGTATGCACTAATGACCTGACATTCCTTGCTGTCCGCTTACAGTATAAATCTTAGAAGCATGGGCATTAACTTGAGCAAACATGTTTTTCTATATAAGAAAGGATTTTAGTGGGTCTTGAAACTTTTATGTTTAGCTTCTAGTTTATCCTTCCCATGTGTGCCATATGCCAAATTCTTTTTCGACAAACAATAAAATGATTTTTTATTTATTTTGTGTTCATTACTGCACCATTACTAACAGAAAGAGCATGTGAAATGCACTTTATTAAATCATTTTTGTCATTAAATTTTAATATGTCTTGAAGGAAGTCAAATTTATTGTATCTATGTTTAAACCTTAATTTCTAATGACTAACTCTATAATTTCAATGACTGATGTTATTATCTTTTAAGAACCATCATGTTCAGATATTCTTCATAAGACCCAGTTCTCTATGGATCCAGCAATCTAGTTAGCATATTTATGCTACATATAACTATTATGTCCACCTTGTCTTCTCATTGTTTTTTCCTCTTTCCCTCATTCTTCATTTTTCTTAGTTCTTGCTCTTCTCCTGCAGATCGTTCACTTATATCTAAAAATGCATGAAAACAATGAGATGTATCAACTGACTACATTACACTCAAAAAATGTATCTTTGCATATTGTTTAGGGCAGGTTTGAAGGTACGACTGATGCAGTTGCAATTCAGTTCTTCTTGAAAAATGTACATCCTGGAATGAGGAATGCAGCTTCACTTCTCTTTGGGGACCCAGAATCTCTTCAATCCAGGCCCAACGTATTTGGGGAACTGATGCGGGTCATCATATCTCCTTCTCAGGGAATCCAAGATGCTGTCAATTGGGTTTTAGCAGGCGTAAATCCTGATGTCGTATTGCACATGCGCATGCTAACAAACAGGTCTTGGGAGTGTCTCTTTTAGTTCTTCTTGATTGAGTTCTTTTGGTAGATAGCTCTTGTATTTATAACCCGTACTTTCTCTCTTTGGTGATAGTATCAAAATAGTTTGTCAGAATTTCCAGCATCAGATGTTCTTTAACGACTAACGTATTAGACATTTGGGGAACACTTGGTATGTGAAATGTAATATTCCCAGGAATGGTAAATTCCTGTTAATGTGTTTCCTAAGAATTCTAATGTGTTTGTCATAGTAAACCTCATTTCTGGGAATTTGACATTCTTATAGTATCTTAAATCAATCCCTGGGAATGTACAAAACTCGATCATATTTTTCCTTGTCACCTTTTAGCATTGCCTGCTATAGAGGAAGTCCTAAAATTCGAAATTCATTGAGGGGAATGAGGTTCTCTCTTATTGTTGAAATCTGATTCCCACCTTAATTTTTCATCATAGGTATTTTATAGTAAGGTTCTGCCGAATGTGGTAACATTGATAGGAATTTGAGTTGACCATCCAATTTACTGTGTATAAAACACACCCTTGAACCATAAAATGCATGCATGGATTCCTCATGTTCAATTACCTTTAGGAGGCTGTATGCTAGAAAGATGATAGGCAGGGATGTCCACTTTCCTATCTTGGTTCACAATGCAAGGAAGGTTCAGTGGTAGTTATTCTATCTATTAAATTTATCTTTTGTTTATGATCACTGGACATTTAGTACATACAATGCTATATCCTGTTAATTGTCCATCCTAATGTTGTGAAATTATCATTGCTTAATTTCGTGCTAATGTAGAAGCAGTCATTGGTTGGGAAGTTCAAATTTGAATTTGGGAAACGAGCAGGAGTAGATGAAAAGGCTAGATTGAATTGATTTTTTATTACATATATTTACGAATCAAACCGAATTTGGTTGTCTTTTATCCTCACAGGTGCACAACCCTAATTTACATGTCACAAACTTAAATTTTATTAGTAAAGAATCTAGCAGAGGAGTTGGTCTTTCTATTGACTCAAGTCTAGTAATGAACTTCCATGTTTTGGTCAAAGTGCTTCATAGACTACGGTTCAAACTTTAATCTTCAGGAGGCTACCTGAAACTGGTCACTAATTTACTTCTGACTATGACAGTTATACAATTGATGGAAAGAAAGTGCTGGAGTTCTCTCTGTGACTATGTCCACAGTGTTATACTACAATATCGACAGCTATCATTTCTTGGCTGTTATTTGGATATTGCATAATCTTTTTACTTTGTATGTTGTGCTCCTGCTACGAGAAAATTTAAATTACATTTGATAATTTGTAAAATAGTTCCAATGCTACAAAATTGGTAAAGTAAATTATAGATATACATGAATTTTTAAATAAGATACATCAAGCTTCTGCATTAATTATTCTTCCTTGTGAGTCTTGTCAGTGACTAATTTTGGAATTTGTGTAAGGGGTCAATAAGCAGATGGATTTTTTTTTAACCAGATATCGGTAGATTAGCTGAATGGTGTTCATCTTTTGGGTTCATGTTTTAGGTCTGCACGTGCACTAAAGGCAGCAATAATATGTGTTAAGAGAGCACTTAATAGCTATCAACACCAGCGCACAAGGCCTAGGGTGGTTCTGGTTTCAGATACACCTTCATTTATCAAGGAGATAACACCAAGCCTGACTGAGTTTGCACAGGTGAATGGATAATGCTCCCAAAAATTTGTTCATTCTTTAGTGCATGGCTTTTTGCTTTGTATACTACTTGAGTAATGTGGCTCTCAAATTTTACTCGCATTTACCATTTGGATTTTCTACTTGCTTTGCCAAGAGCATAGTGTTTACATTATTTTCATTTCTCAATCTTTTTCCAATTTTCTTCGTACAGGTTATTCATTTTAGTCACAAGTCATTTAAGGGAAACATATCTGGCGGAATCATGAATGACGTAGCTCCGGTATTGTTCAAATTTTATTTTATTTTAAAAACTTTTTTTGGAACACTGTTATTCTTGTTGGATAGAGCACAGGATAAATCCAGATACGTGCCTCACCTCCTTTCATTTCCCTCTTTTGTTTTGGGGGTTGCATTGCTAGGTTGGTTGGATGGTACAATATGGGAGTATGATAATGCTCATTAGGTGTTTTGCTCTTTTTATTTTCTAATTTCTTTAATTCAAAGGTTTACCTTATATTCTTTGATTGTCAGATATAACAAATTCATAATGTAATCTTATAACCGGTCAATTGACACAACATATTGATGTATGTAATTTTTACTACCCTTTTATGTATCAAAACTGCAAGTTCTCGTTATTTCTTTAAAATTTATCTTTTTTCAACTTATTTTTATTTATTTATTTGATTTTGAAGGAATGAGATGGATATGTGCAACAGGTGGGCATTTTGGTGAAATCAAGGAAGAAAATAAGGATAAAAATTTTAAAAATTCAAATTGATTCTATGTGAAGATTTCTAGAAAATTCAAGCACTCTAATGCACGTTTTCACAAATTGGCTCTTTAAAGAACCAATAGAAAATATTATGGTCAACTAGGGGGTGGAATGAAATTTTGTAATAAAAAAAATAAATTAAAAATAAAAAACAACCCGGATTTGAATGGAGTGGATTTAGATTAGGTTAGTTAATTAATTAGCTTAAAATTTAATAGATTAATTTTAATCTATAGATTTTAATTAATTAATTAATTACCTAATCCTAATTTAACTAACCCTACTGTTCTCCTATATAAAGAAGAGGGGTACAAGAATTGAGGGGGCTCTGAGTTGTGGCTGGAAGAAAAAAAAAGAAAAAAAATTGTTCTTGTGGTGCACGGGACTGGAGAAGAGGAGGAAAGAAGAAACCAGGCAGCTCTGAGTTGGTGGAGAAAGGTGGGCGGCACGGAAACCAAGGAAGAATAAAAGGAGAAACTGGAAGTTGCTGTACGGCTGAGACTTGATTTTTGAGAGGAATCACGGCTTCAAATTCGGCTATCAACAACTAGTTCTTTCTTCTCTCTTCTATTTTTATATTATTATTATGCAATCCAATAAGATGTTTATGAGTTGCAAAATTATCATGAACAATTTTATTTTTCTAGGGTTTCGTTGTAGCCTAGTTTTGAAAACACAATTTAAATTCTATATTATTTTATTATTATTATTATTTTTGGATACTCATGACCATGGAAAAGTATAGACTGAAAGGAATATTTTATTGGATACTCATAACTGAATACATGGTCTTCTATATATACGAGAGTACAAAGAGCAATCTAAGTTTATTTTAGATGTGGGACTAATACTAAGACTGCTTTAACACTCTCTCAAGCTGGTGTGTACTCGAAACCAAGCTTGCTCAAGAAAGTTTGAAAAAGCTTAGGAGGTAGATATTTAGTTAGGATATCAACAAGTTCATCGGACTAGACATATGAAAAAGAAATAACCTTCTTCTCCTACTCATCTCGAACGAAGTGACAGTTAACTTCAATATGTTTTGCGTGCTCATGAAACACCAAATTTTAAAAAATATGCAAAGCAGTTTTGTTATCACAATAGAGAGGAACTGGAGATAATACTGGAATTGCTAAGCCGAAGAAGAAGTGATTTGAGCCATAAAACTTCAGAAACCAAATTCACAATGGCTCGGTATTCAAACTCTGCACTTGATTTGGCTACCACATGTTGTTTCTTACTTTTTCAAGATACAAGATTTTCTCCAAAAAATACAAAATACCAACTAGGTGTGTGCCTATCATCAACCGATCATGTCCAGTCAGTATCAGAATATCCTCGTAAAGAAAGAGAATCACCAGACCGGAAGAGAAGCCCTTGTCCTGGGGCTTTCTTAAGGCAGCGAAGAATGTGAACCACTACTTCCCAATGAGTAATGGTTGGTGCATACATAAATTGGCTGACTTGACTAACTGCAAAGGCAATATCTGACATAGTCACTGAGAGATATATGAGTTTGTCAATTAACTGGCGATATCGTCATGGATCAGAGAACAATGCATCATTGGAGAATGAGGACAACTTAATATTGGGATCCATAGGTGTCACTGGGGCGACATCCCAACATTCCCGTCTCAGTAAGAATATCAAGGATATACTTTCTTTGAGAAAGAAAAATATCATCTTTTGTGCGAGCAACATCAATGCCAAGAAAATATCGAAGCGGACCAAGATCCTTTGTCTGAAAGGTTTGAGCTAACCGTTGCTTGATGTTTGCAATACCTTGCGAATCACTGCCTGTGATAATGATATCCACATAGACTAACAAAATAACAATCCCTTTGCTTCCTTTCTTTGTGAAGAGAGAATGATCTGCCTTACTTCTTGAGAATCCATAAAAGTACACAGCTTTGCCGAACTTTTCAACCAAGCTCGAGGAGACTGTTTAAGGCCATAAAGAGACTTTTTTGAGCCAACATACAAGATTCTCCCGGTCGCTCAAAGTAATTTATTTTTAAAAAAATAACATGAAATTCAATGTGTTCTCAAAACTGGGCTACATCGAAGTCCTAAAAAAATAAAATTAGTTCATGATAATTTTGCAATTTATAAACATCTTATTGGATTGCATATTAATAATAAAAAAAATAGAAGAGAGAAGAAAGAAATAGTTGTTGTTGGGAGCCAAATTTGAAGCTGTGATGCCTCTTAAAAATCAAGTCCTAGCCATACAACTTCCAGTTTCTCCTTTTTTTCTTCCTTCGTTTCAGTGCCACCCAACTTTCTCCACCAGCTCAGAGCCGCCTGGTTTCTTCTTTCCTCTTCTCGGGTCCCGTGCAGCACAAGAACATTTTTTTTTTCTTTTCTTTTCTTCCAGCCGCAACTCAGAGCTCCTTCAATTCTCGTGCCCCCTCTTCTTTATATAGGAGAACAATAGGGTTAGTTAAATTAGGATTATGTAATTAATTAATTAATTAAAATCTATAGATTAAGATTAATCTATTAAATTTTAAACTAATTAATTAACTAACCTAATCTAAATCATTCCATTCAAATTCAGACTGTTCTTTATTTTTAATTTATTTTTTTATTACAAAATTTTATTACACCCCCTAGTTGACCATAATATTTTATATTGGTTCTTCAAAGGGCCAATTTGTGGAAACCTGCATTGGAGTGCTTGAATTTTTCAGAAATCTTCACATAGAATCAATTAAAATTTTTGAAATCTTTATCTTTGTTTTCTTCCTTGATATCACCAAAACATCCACCTTTTGCACTTATCATTCTCATTTCTTCAAAATCAAACAAATAAATAAAAATAAGTTGAAAGAAGATAAATTTTAAAGAAATAAACGAGAACTTGCAATTTTGATACATAAAAGAGTAATAAAAATTGTGTAAAAATTACACACATCACATACCAGGAGATCCTCAAAGAGTCTAGATGTGCATCCTAGACATAATGTTTTGTGAAAGTTTGTTAAAGTAGAGAATTTGCTTCTCTTGTAATATATGATCGTTGGGCACCATGGAAGGAATGAGCAAGACTATTGATAAAAACCACTAATGCTTTATTAGTGAAATTGTTAATATGAAGAAACATCAAGTTCAAAACATTGAGTATAGCTAACGAGAGTGTTTAGATGGATTGACAATTAACCTAAAGGTAGGATAATATATATGCGCTTGGAGAAATTAGATGTAGCTAAGATGTGAGAGAATATGGAGCTATGCTGTGAAAACTAGTGACCTCACTAATCAAGAGCGTTTGTATGATGGAACAGAAGGACTATGGGTAGACTTGAATGAACACGTGTTGCTGCAAAAATCGATGCGGGCGCAACAGATGTGAGTTCAAAGTTGATGAAGTTAGCAAGACTAGGATATGCACTTTTAGATCTTGTTTGGCCCTTGGATGCTCAAGTAAGCAAAAAGAATGATAAATTGAGAGAAAGAGAAGGATTGATTCGTTACCCATTACTGTGGTGAGGATTGGACATCAATAGGGAGTAAACCATTAGTTAGTGGATAAGAACACTTTTCGAATTCCTTATCTAACAACTCATTGGATTCATCCTTAATGGGTTTTGGGCTGTGGGTTTCGGGTTTTGACCCATAGCATTGTGTAACCCAAATTTATGAAGAATATTACGATTTTGCCCTTACTTGTTAAGGCACGTGTCAGTGGCCTATGCAGTATCAAATTTACCGTTATCAACATGGATTGGAGGAATACAACATAATCTATTAGCATTATATTTGACAAGGGAAGTAGCTTGTAGTGGTTAGCTAAACACCACAACACGTAAAGGCACATACAAGTGCAGCTTGTTGGAATTGGTTTCCATCTTATTCTACTCATCAAGACGAATAAAATGATGTATTCACATGTCCAAAATGAATTTTAAATGAATGAAATATTCGCCTCCGAAGTTAGCAAGTTGAAATGAGGAATTTGATTCTTTGCTTGGTATGCAGCATTAAATGTTAGTCCCATATCAAAAAAGACAAAGATGCAAACAAATTAATAAGTTAAAAAATTATCCAAAGGGTAGTTCCCTTAGGCGTACAAAGCTTTCTCCGGAGGGAGAACATACTCAAATTGGGCTTCGGTTTAACACGCACGCGCCCACCTGTTGAGTAAAATTTA